>JBBBDQ010027411.1:0-23709 GCA_037127315.1 Ascarosepion bandense | reverse complement strand
TTAACGAAGTTAGCAAAAGAACCGACGTTGCGAGACGGTGACAGTCAAGACCAACCGCGAGGTCTGTTGGCTTGGTGATTGGGTGCGTGGAAGGGAGCTTTTCTTCCCGGACCTTTCCTCTGGACGGACGTGGCCGATCAAGATTCTCGGCGTCTTTTTTCGTCCCGATCTCCAGTTGGAAATGAATTGGTCGGAGGTTCGAGAGAAGGCCGAGGGCGCAGTTCATCTGTGGACCCGGAGGAATCTTTCTCAAAGGGGAGGGCGGGGTATGTGCCCCTGCACATTCACTCGATTCTCCTTTACCGACTCTCCGCATTTCTCTCCCGTGTGCTATTCGTTTGGGATTGGATTCAGCTCTTGTTCTCTTTGGCGAAGGCAAGTGCTCCCAAGGTGCGTCGCGAGATCTGTTACCTTCATCCATCTGAAGGCGGTCTGGGCATGCCTAGCGTTGAGATTCGTCAACATACGCTTCGGCATTAGATTCCTGGATCGAATGTGCATGCTAGCGGATGAGAAAGGCGCCCTCGTTAAAGAGGACGTCCATAAAAACTTTCCATCCTTGAGAAGTGTGTATTTGTCGGAGGAAGAGGCCGGCCGTATTCCTCGTGTACAGAATGCTCCTTCTATAAAGAATGTCGTTTGGCTCTCCAGTTTCTCTTGGTGGGCTACGGATGGCTCTCCAACGCCCAATCGTTGTCTCTTAGGGCATTATATCGGGTGTTAGTTAGGGGGGCCGTTCAAGATGAACTGATTACGAGCTTCGGCTTACGAAGCAGGAGGCCTGCTCCATATGGCCTTGGGCGCCTGGTTGAAATGTCTCATCAACGATGAGGCATCACTCACCTGGCTGATGATTCGAAAGGCTCCTTTTCTTGCAGGCAAGAAACTTCATGTAGCGGGCCTAACACCGAAATCAACCTGCGTTGTGGGCTGTCGGCGGAATCCGTCGATCATGCCTTCTTCCACTGTAAGGTGTTGTTGCGCCGCTATGTAAGTTCCTTGAAGATCTCATGGTCCGTATGCTGTGTGGAAAGTTCTTTGTCCTTGAGGCTAGTTCTGTTTGTAGCAATGTCGTACCTCCGTTATCTAGGGCTGACACCATGTGCTCTTTTGCTTACTAGGTGTTATGCGAATCGTGATTTGGACGACGCGACAGAAGGAATTCTATGGTGATGAGAGCCATTTTTCCCAACTGATCTTGTTCTTTAAGCATCGCTTTAAAGTCAAGATCAGGACGGAAAGGAAACGACTCACTCCATTCGAATTTGGCAAAAGGTGGGGTGAGTCTTGGCGCGTCTCTGTCGAGTGAAAGGTGCTGGACTCGAGTGGTTGTTTGATGCTGGTTAGGCATCAGGATATTGGGTGCTGGCACAACATGTGCACCTTCCCTGTTAGTTTAGAGTAGGAAGTATTTGATTTTTCTGTTTTCTCTTTAAAGGTAACTTAGCTAGGTTATGATTGCTCATTGGCTCCACTTTTTCTTTTGGCCCCAGTTTTCTTTTAGTTTAACTTCTAATTCTTTCCTTTGCACCTTAGGCAGTTCAACAATGTTAGTTCTCCGGTGGATGTGTGGCGTCTTTCGTTATTTTTCAAGTGTGTTTTTCGTTTTTGTTATGGTGTTTAAATGTGTGAGTGATTGTGTGAGTGTTTGCTGATCGGATATGGTATTATGATATTTCTAAAGCCACGCATTATTTCGTCCGGGGAAGTGATTTTTGCTGTCACAATATTAGAAGTAGTGGGGGGCTTTTTATTACTAATACGATTTTATTTAGTTTTTGTGTTATATCGTTCTTTCATTGTATAAAACCATTGGGGATATTTTAATGTTGTTATTTTTCGCCCATGCCCTCCACTGAATATTGTAAATATGGGAGTTGCTAGACAAATATAGACAGTGCCGAGGTATTATGAATGTGGTAAGAATGTAGGCGAAAATGTGGTATTATGGCAAGGATTATTACAAGCATGTCAGGGTCGACGAAAGTGAATAGCTAAGTTGAAGTAGGACAGATGATGACCAGCCTTCCTTATCCCCACCCTGGCCCCAGTTGCGATTATTCGTACAAAAATAAATAAAACTTAAGTCACTGATTGACGTGTTTTGTCATTTCCCGACTTGCTTTGGCGAGCGTCAGACGTTTTGTTTGCAATAACCCATTTGGACTACTTTTTATTTGTTGCTAAAAGACCCTTGGTTTAGCCAAGTTTAATTTTATTTATCTTTTCGTTTTCTTGCTTTGTTTTTTAATTTTATTTTCTAGCTTTTTGCATTTTAGTTTCGTATTTTTTGGACGGCCATATTTGTTTTTGTTTAGGTCGGCCGTCTTGAATTTATTTTTTGTTTCTTTTTTTCTGTTAGTATCCGTTTGGCCTTAAGTGCCATATTTATTTTTGTTTAAAAATCTTTCTTTAATAGTAACTTTCATTTGAATTTTTTGACCAAAAAAAAACCGTTTAATTTATTTTTTTCTCACTTTTCTTTTTTAACCCCTCTCATATTTCATTTACGGAGGTTGCCTTAGGCGACCGCTTTTTGTTTGACTTGCGTACTTATTTTCTTTGTGTAGTTTGTTTCATTGTTGTAAAGTTTAGTTCGTTGTACAAATTTAATTGTTTATTCCTTTTTTGTAAACTTTATTTATCCCAGCAAAGTTTATTTTTTGCCCTCCTCCTATTTTTAACGAGAGCAGCCTTTAGGCAGCTCTTGTTTGTTTTATTTCTTTTTATTGTAACTTGTAAAGTTTATTCATTGTTTGTTTTCGTTTATTTTGGTAAACCTCTCTCTAGAGGCTTATCTTTTGCCGTTTTAAGGCAATTTCTAGTGTAATATTGGCCGCTACAAAGGCTAGTATTTTGGCCGTTACTGTCTGAACTTAATCTGTATTTATTTTAAAATCCTTCGGGGTTTGTTGTTGTTATTTTGAAACTGCTTTCTTGTCTTTTTCTTTGTTGCTTGTTTAGTTTGTGTTTTTTTTATTTATTTTCCTTTTTTATATATATTTTTTTCCCCATTTTTTTCTCCCGCCTTTTCTCCCACCCTTCATTTAAGTTTGATTATGGGAAAACAAAAAAAGTGTTCAGTGGAGTGACGAAACTTAAAAATGGCCGACACTAGTCGGCTCATAAAGAAAAAATTGGATTTCGACCTCTTTGAAGGGCCCACTCGGAAAAACCGATGAGGCATTTCCACCCTCCGGGAGAAGAGCATGGCAAAGAAAAAGACAAAGATAATGTTATGAAGCAGCAATGGCCGAGAATGGCCAGAAATGTTGAAGAGAAAACAAGACAATGAAAGATGCTTTGACCGGGGAATCGCCCTGTGGCTGGAAGTCCCTCTCGAAATGCACGATCAATCTGGCGGAGTTCTTGGAGAGAGCCAAGAGCTACGCACACTCTGTCGTAGAAGGTGGGCTCTTGGAGGATCCCCAAGAATTAAAGAGATTGGAAAAAAAATAGTGCCAGCCTCGTAGGACAAGCGTACGCGCAAAATTTGTCGTATATCGAAAGACATGGTGTTTGGAAAATACCACAGTCAAAGGGGTAGCAAGCTCAAGAATAGTTAAAGGTGCGGGCTTTTCATGTGGGACATACTGCTACCCACGCCAGAAGATTGCCTAAAATTGGCAACTGAAGAAATTATTACAAAAGATCATATTTTTAGAACGGAGTATGATGGCAAAAGAAGGACCAAGGTAGCAGTGTATGAGGTTCCTCCTCAGGTCATCGGGGAGCATTCGGCTGTGTACTTTTCGTAGTTTGGCCAAATTTTAGATGCCTCCTGCGAGGACCTGACCGGGGGATGGTCTTTTGATATTATGATCAGCCGTGAAGACTTCGAGACCATCCTCAACCGTCTTGACGTAGGGGGCCTGAGCCTACCGGTAATAGTTACCGGTCGCAAACCGAATGCTGGAGGTGCGGAGAGATTGTCACCTCTCCTCCTGCCCAGAGAAGAAGTCCTCTGGAAGCCAGGGCCCCAGTCGACCAAAATCCCCCTCTGGCCGCTTCTGTTACATCCGTCTTGCCCGTAGTGGGCATGCCAATACCCAGGACCGGTACGGCAGTTACCCCGGTTGGGAACAAAAGTTCCTCACCCCTCCGAAACCATCACCAGCTGCAAGTGTGCAGCCACGGAGAAGGATAAGGGGGGTGGCCGGTTGCTGGCAGGGCCAGGGGGAAGCGCCAAGGCCGCGGAACCTCGGTCCCCGGAGACCCCAAAGACTAAAGGCACCTACAGCCCCACTCTTCACCAGCAAGAAGGGCGATGCCTCGGCTTGGTCAGCCCCCGAAACTGGAGGAATTGAAAAAGGCATACGATCCCGGATACGAAAAAACCCTAAAAATTAAGGAGCTGAAGAAACAGCTAGAAAAACGTTCTTTCGGCCATCAGAAGAGCGCATAAAACAACTGAAAACGTCGCTCGTGCCCCTCGGCCTCTGCCCCGTCTCTCAGAAGAAAAAGACGGAGAGACCGAAGAAAGTGCATTCTTCTCAGCCCACGCCCAGGAAACCTTCCCCTCGCAGTCGGATCCCAGCCCTATTATTAACTACTTGGTAGAGTCTCTCCCTGCCTCTCTCCCTGTCCCTCTCCCCAGAAACAGATGCCTCCACCAGCCAAAAGACAAAGAAGTCTCAGCTGAAGATAAGGAGGCCAGAAAGAAACCGGCCAAAGTTCCATACAGGCAAGGGGAGGACATCTGCCGTATTTCGGCCTAGGCTGAACGCGCCAAGAACTTCGGGAATAGACAAACACTGAAGGCGCTTTTAGCCATGAAAAATGTGGCGAGAAAGACATAGAAATCCCGAAAACTTTCCCAGCGCTCAGAGGCTGCCGACAGTGATCCGCACTGCTGGTGCGCGGCAGACTTGGGGCATGGTCGAGGAGGCCGCAAGATCAATTCCCATGATCCTCCCATAATATCCACAAAGACGGAGAAGCTCAATAATCTGGAAAATTTTGTTCAGGACGGGTCCCGGTTTTAGTTCACCCCTCCCTCTATAGGGCTCTAAAACTAACCTTTCCCTGGGATGTTGGCGGCGTCTCCTCTGACGGCACCATCAAGAATGATGGGCCATGGGTCCAAGGGAGAGGCTGTCGGCATCCTTCTGGACCAAGCGTTCTGTCCAGGACCCCAAATCCTAATTACGTATCATGTCGGCTTTAGTGGTTAGCATATAAATGCCCGGGGGTTGAGGTCCGAGTCTCGGAGGTGAGACCACTCATGATCTCCAGCGCCTCGGTGTGGATGTTTGCTGTTTACAGGAGACCGTTTTTTCAGCTGGCGACCATGAGAGCATACCGTTCAGGGATTACGATCTCTTTTCAGCATGTTTTGATGGTCGTTCTAGAGGTGTCTCCTGGCCGGTGAGCAAGTCATTGAATGTGGTGTGCGTACGCTTGTTTTCGCGGATCCAGCGGGCAGGATTTGTGTGCTGGATATTACCATAAAGGAGAAAGCTCTTCGCCTCATTAGGCTTATGCCCAATGTCCATGAGCGTCCGCTTGTTTCCGGCAGCTCGGAGTCGTTTCTTGGAACATCGAGGCGGGTAATTTTAGCGGGGAATGGGAACGTCGTCCTCGACCCTGAGAAAGATCGATAGGGAGAAAGATCGGGCTAACAACTCCGGATGTGAAACTATTTTCAAATCGACGACAGGAATGATCTTGTCGATAAATACCGAAATGAACACCCCCGGAGGTAGTGACCGACCAATAGGGGCAGCTCGTTTTGAAGGTAAGCGTCAGCTACTTCGACCGAGTCCTAGTTAAGAGAGTCGACGTAGGGCTCTTAGGTTGTCCAAGTTTCCATTCGATAGTTTACACGACCTAGGCTCGTCCGGGTTCGTGTAAACTTAGATAAGCCTAAGGTTGAAGCTACGGTTACCGGAAATTGAACGCGTCATTATTTGATAGCCAAGATTTCCAGCACCAGCTTTTACTAACACCAAAGCGGGAACTGACGGGGGTCAAAGTTGGGAATAAGTGGTGGGACACTTCTAAAAATCAAAACTTAGGTCGTTTGCCGCCGACTACAGTCGTCGGCTCAACTTAGCTAATTTAGCGGCGCAAACGGCAGCAGAAAAGAAAGTTGATCGGGCAGTTAAATCCCGTAATAGTGGGGACGTAGCCTTTAGCTAGGGCCGAGCTGGCCTCCTTGCTTATCAAGAAGGATCAAGCCCTGGTAGTTAGGGCTAGGTTGGGTAAAGAATGTCTTCTGAGGCAACGAATACATACGCAGAATGCGTGCAGAAGAAGCTAGGCGAGCAGTCAATCGGCATATCAAGGACATCACATTGCCGGATGGACGTACCGTGACCACAGACGTGGGTATATGTGGGGCTTTTCGGGATTACTTTCCAGGACTTTCACCAGGGAGCCCGGTCTGAGTTCGGCTCAGTTCGATACCCATTTGGCTGACTCTCTCGCCTCCTCGGCGGCCGAAGCGGCTAGGTGCGAGGGCCCATAACAGGGTCGGAAATCTGGGATGCGCTGAAATTGGTTGGCCGAACTCCAGGATTGGATGGTCTTCCCTACGAACTGGTACTTGAGGCAGTCGTCCGTTTTTGTCTCTTCTGCTGCTCTTGCTTGAGAAGCAACTGGATGAAGCAGGGTCCACCCTCGACGCCCACCACAGGGGTGTAACTTTTGTTGCTTCGCAAGAGCAAGGACGGTGGGGTGGCATAGATAATTATCGGCCTTAAACGATGTTAAATACTGACTTAAAGATTTTTGCCAAGATCTTGGCCGGTTGTTTGCAGGCCGTCCTATCTAGTCTGATTGGCCTCGAGCAGACTTGTGCTGTGAAGGGCAGGACTATTCAGGACAACCTTCATTTGGTACGCCGGATCATCGAGAAAACCGACACTGAAGCCGCGCTGATCAATTTGGATCAGTCCAAGGCGTTCGATAGGGTTGACCATCGCTTCTTGGAATCTGTCCTTTCCGCCGCCGGTTTCGGGCCGTACTTTCGCACCTGGATCCGACTGCTGTATGAGTCCCCCGGTGCGCTGGTGGAAGTGAATGGGGTAAGATCGAAGCCCTTCACATTATCTCGCTCCATTCGTCAAGGTTGTCCACTTTCGCCTTTGCTTTACGTTCTTGCGTTGGAGCCTTTCCTTCGCAAGTTAAAGGCGAATCCGGTCCTTCGCGGAATTTCCCTACCTGGTGCTACCACCTCGGCCAGGTACTCCGCCTATGCTGACGACGTTTCGGTTTTTGTGTCGAGCAAAGCCGAGATTAACGAAGTTAGCAAAGAAATCAGATGCTATGAGACGGGTGATACAAGATCAACGCAGATAAGTCTGTTGGCTTGCGATTGGGTGCGGAAGGGAGTTTTCTTCCCGGACCTTTCCTCTGACGGACGGGCCGATCAAGATTCTCGGCGTCTTTTTCGGTCCTGATCTCCAGTTGGAAATGAATTGGTCGAGGTTCGAGAGAAGGCCGAGGGCGCAGTTCATCTGTGGACTCGGAGGAATCTTTCCTTAAAGGGGAGGGCGGAAGTATGTGCCTGCACATCTACCCGATTCTCCTTTACCGACTCTCCGTACTTCCTCTCCCGTGTGCCATTCGTTTGGGATTGATTCAGCTCTTGTTCTCTTCCTTTGGCGAGAAGGCAAGGCTCCCAAGGTGTACGACTTGTTACCTTCATCCATCTGAAGGCGGTCTGGGCATGCCTAGCGTTGAGATTCGTCAACATACGCTTCGCATTAGATT
This sequence comes from Ascarosepion bandense, assembly GCA_037127315.1. Taxonomy (NCBI): domain Eukaryota; kingdom Metazoa; phylum Mollusca; class Cephalopoda; order Sepiida; family Sepiidae; genus Ascarosepion; species Ascarosepion bandense. The sequence continues at coordinate 15,993 of JBBBDQ010027411.1, read as the reverse complement.
CCTGGATCGAATGTGTATGCTAGCGGATGAGAAAGGCGCTCCTCGTTAAAGAGGACGTCCATAAAAACTTTCCATCCTTGAGAAGTGTGCATTTGTCGGAGGAAGAGGCCGGCCGTATTCCTCGTGGCGAATGTTCTCTCTATAAAGAATGTCGTTTGGCTCTCCAGTTTCTCTTGCGGGCTACGGATGGCCTCTCCAACGCCCAATCGTTGTCTCTTAGGGCATTATATCGGGTGTTAGTTAGGGCCGTTCAAGATGAACTGATTGCGAGCTCGGGCTACGCTATGAGGCTCGCTCCATATGGCCTTGGGCGCCTGGGTTGAAATGTCTCACTAACGATGAGGCATCACTCACCTGGCTGATGATTCGAAAGGCTCTCTGGGTAGGCAAGAAATCTCATGTAGCGGGCCTAACACCGAAATCAACCTGCGTGCCAGGGTCGGCGGAATCCGTCGATCATGCCTTCTTCCACTGCAGTGTTGTTGCGCCGCTATGTAAGTTCCTTGAAGATCTCATGGTTCGTATGCTGGCGTGGAAAGTCTTTTTGTCCTTGAGGCTAGTTCTGTTTGTAGCAATGTCGTACCTCCGTTATCTAGGGCTGAGCACCGCGTGCTCTTTTGCTTACTAGGTGTTATGCGAATCGTGATTTGGACGACGCGACAGAAGGAATTCATGGTGATGAGAAGTTGGTCTTTTCCCCAACTGATCTTGTTCTGCCATCAGCTTAAAGTCAAGATCAGGACGGAAAGGAAACGACTCACTCCATCTGAATTTGGCAAAAGGTAGTGAGTCTTGCATGTCTCTGTCGAGTGAAAGGTGCTGACCTGGAGTGGTTGTTTGATGCTGGTTAGGATCAGGATATTGGGTGGCTAGTACCAACATGTGCACCCCCTTCCCTGTTAGTTTAGAGTAGGAAGTATTGATTTTCTGTTTTCTCTCTTTAAAGGTAACTTAGCTAGGTTATGATTGCTCATTGGCCCCACTTTTTCTTTTTGGCCCCAGTTTTCTCTCTTTAAAGGTAACTTAGCTAGGTTATGATTGCTCATTGGCCCCACTTTTTCTTTTTTGGCCCCAGTTTTCTTTTAGTTTAATCCCCACCCCCTTTCCCACCTTAGGTGTTCAACAATGTTAGTTTCGTGGACGTGGCGTCTTTCGTTATTTTTCAAGTGTGTTTTTCGTTTTTGTTATGGTGTTTAAATGTGTGAGTGATTGTGTGAGTGTTTGCTGATCGGATAAGTGGTATTATGATATTTCTAAAGCCACGCATTATATTTCGTCCGGGGAAGTGATTTTGCTGTCACAATATTAGAAGTAGGGGGGCTAAGCATTAATACGATTTTATTTAGTTTCTTGTATATATCGTTCTTTCATTGTATAAACCAGCTGGGGATATTTTAATTGTTATTTTCTGCCCATGCCCTCCACTGAATATTGTGAAATATGGAGTTAAGTAGGACAACATAGACAGCCGAGGTATTATGGTGAACGTGGTAAGAATGGTAAGTAAAAATGTGGTATTATGGTGTAAGGATTATTATAAGCATGTCAGGGTCGACGAAAGTGAATAGCCAAGTTAAAGTAGGACAGATGATGACCAGCCTTCCCCATCCCCAATTTCGGCCTTGTGCCACATTTTTTGTATTCTCGTACAAAAATAAATAAAACTTAAGTCAATGATTGACGTGTTTTGTCATTTCCTGACTTGCTTTGGCGAGCGTCAGACGTTTTGTTTGCAATAACCCATTTGGACTACTTTTATTTCACACAAAAGACCCCTCTTTGGTTTAGCTAAGTTTAATTTTATTTATCTTTTTGTTTTCTTGCTTTGTTTTTTAATTTTATTTTCTAGCTTTTTGTATTTTAGTTTCGTATTTTTTGGACGGCCATATTTGTTTTTGTTTAGTCGGCCGTCTTGAATTTATTTTTTGTTTCTCTTTTTTTTCAGTATCCGTTTGGCCTTAAGTGCCATATTTATTTTTGTTTAAAAACTTTTTCTTTAATAGTAACTTTCATTTGAATTTTTGACCAAAAAAAAAACCGTTTAATTTATTTTTTTCCACTTTTCTTTTTAACCCCTCCCCATATTTCATTTACGGAGGCTGCCTTAGGCGACTTTTCGCTTTTTGTTTGACTTGCGTATTTATTTTCTTTTGTGTAGTTTGTTTCATTATATAAAGTTTATTCGTTGTACAAATTTAATTCGTTTATTCCTTTTTTGTAAACTTTATTTATCCCAGCAAAGTTTATTTTTTGCCCCTCCTCCTATTTTTAACGAGAGTAGCCTTTTAGGCAGCTCCTTTTTTTTGTTTGTTTTATTTCTTTTTATTGTAACTTGTAAAGTTTATTCATTGTTTGTTTTCGTTTATTTTGTAAACTCCCTCTAGAGGCTTATCTTTTGCCGTTTTAAGGCAATTTCTTAGTGTAATATTGGCCGCTAAAGGCTAGTATTTTGGGCCGTTACTGTTCGAACTTAATCTGTATTATTTTAAAATCCTTCGGGGTTTGTTGTTGTTATTTTAAAACCGTTTTTCTTTGTCTTTCTTTGTTGCTTGTTTAGTTTGTGTTTTTTTTATTTATTTTCCTTATATATATTTTTTTCCCATTTTTTCTCCCGCCTTTCCCACCCCTTCATTTAAGTTTGATTGGTGAAAACAAAAAAAAAGTGTTCAGTGGAGTGACGAAACTTAAAAATGGCCGACACTAGTCGGTCTATAAAGAAAAAATTGGATTTCGACCCTTGGAAGGCCCACCGGAAAAAACCGATGAGGCATTTCCACCCTTTCCGGGAGAAGAGCATGGCAGAAAAAGACAAAGATAATGTTATGAAAGCAGCAATGAATGCCGAAAAATGTTGAAGAGAAAAACAAGACAATGAAAGATGCTTTGACCGGGGAATCGCCCTGTGGCTGGAAGTCCCCTCCGAAATGCACGATCAATCTGGCGGAGTTCTTGGAGAGAGCAAGGAGCTACGCACACCTTGTCGTAGAAGGTGGGCTCTGGAGGATCCCCAAGAATTAAAGAGGATTGAAAAAAATAGTGTCAGTCTTCGTGGTGGACAAGCGTACGCGCAAAATTTGTCGCAGCACGAAAGACATGGTGTTGAAAACACTACAGTCAAAGGGGTAGTAAGCCCAAGAATAGTTAAAGGTGCGGGCTTCTTCATGTGGGACATACTGCTACCCACGCCAGAAGATTGCCTAAAATTGGCAACTGGAAGAAATTATTACAAAAGATCATATTTTTAGAACGGAGTATGATGGCAAAAGAAGGACCAAGGTAGCAGTGTATGAGGTTCCTCCTCAGGTCATCGGGGAGCATCTGGCTGCGTACTTTTCGCAGTTTGGCCAAATTTTAGATGCCCCTGGCGAGGACCTGACCGGGGATGGTCTTTTGATATATTATGATCAGCCGAAGACTTCGAGACTATCCCCAACTGTCTTGACGTAGGGGGCCTGAGCCTACCGGTAATAGTTACTGTCGCAAACCGAAATGCTGGAGGTGCGGAGAGATTGGTCACCTCTCCTCCTCCTGCCCAGAGAAGAAGTCCTCTGGAAGCCAGGCCCCAGTCGACCAAAATCCCCCTCTGGCCGCTTCTGTTACATCCGTCTCGCCCGTAGTGGGCATGCCAATACCCAGGACCGGTACGGCAGTTACCCCGGTTGGGAACAAAAAAGTTCCCCACCTCCGAAACCATCACCAGCTGCAAGTGCAGCCACGGAGAAGGATAAGGGGTGGTTGGTTGCTGGCAGGGCCAGGGGGCGCTGGGCTGCGGGAACCTTGGTCCCCGGAGACCCCAAAGACTAAAGGCACTGCAGCCCCACTTACCAGCAAGAAGGGCGATGCCTCGGCTTGGTCAGCCCCGAAACTGGAGGAATTGAAAAAGGCATATGATCCTGGATACGAAAACTTAAAAATTAAGGAGCTGAAGAAACAGCTAGAAAAAATCGTTCTTTTCGGCCATCAGAAGAGCGTATGCTAAAACAACTGGAAAAACTGCCGTTTCGTGCCCCTCGGCCTCTGCCCTGTCCTCCTCAGAAGAAAAAGACGGAGAGACCGAAGAAAGTGCATTCTTCTCAGCCCACGCCCAGGAAACCTTCCCTCGCAGTCGAGATCCCAGCCCTATTATTAACTACTCAGAGTCTCTCCCTGCCTCTCTCCCTGTCCCTTTCCCAGAAACAGATGCCTCCACCAGCCAAAAGACAAAGAAGTCCCTCAGCTGAAGATAAGGAGGCCAGAAAGAAACCGGCCAAAGTTCCAGTTGCGGCAAGGAGGACATCTGCTGTATTTCCCCGGCCCAGGCTGAACGCGCCAAGAATCCCGGGAATAGGAGGGAAACAATTGAAGGCGCTTTTAGCCATGAAAAATGTGGCGAGAAAGACATAGAAATCCCGAAAAAACTTTCCCAGCGCTCAGAGGCTGCTGACAGTGATCCGCACTGGGCCGGGTGCGGCAGACTTGGGGCATGGTCGAGGAGGCCGCAAGATCAATTCCCATGGATCCTCCCATAATATCCACAAAGACGGAGAAGCTCAATAATCTGGAAAATTTTGTTCAGGACGGGTCCCGGTTTTAGTTCACCCTCCTCTATAGGGCTCTAAAACTAACCTTTCCCTGGGATGCTGGCGGCGTCTCCTCTGACGGCACCATCAAGAATGAGATGGGCTATGGGTCCATGGGAGAGGTTGTCGGTATCCCTTTCCCCGACCATGTTCTGTCCAGGACCCCAACCCTAATTACGTATCACAATGGCTTTATGGTTAGCAAGTATAAATGCCCGGGGGCTGAGGTCCGAGTCTCGGAGGGTGAGACTGACCATGATCTCCAGCGCCTCGGTGTGGATGTTTGCTGTTTACAGGAGACCCGTTTTTCAGCTGGCGACCATGAGAGCATACTGTCTAGGGATTACGATCTCTTTCAGCATGTTTTGATGGTCGTTCTAGAGGTGTCTCCGGCTAGTGAGCAAGTCATTGAATGCGGTGTGTACGCTTGTCTTCGCGGATCCAGCGGGCAGGATTTGTGTGCTGATATTACCATAAAGGAGAAGTCTTTTCGCCTCATTGGGGTTTATGCGCCCAACAGTCCATGCGGAGCGTCCTGCTTTGTTTCCCCGCAGCTCGAGTCGTTCTTTGGGAACATCGAGGCGGGTAATTTTAGAAGTGGACGAATGCCGTCCTTGACCCTGAGAAAGATCGGATAGGAGAAAGATCGGGTGAGCTAACAACCCGATGTGAAACCATTTCGGGAATTTATCGACAGGAATGATCTTGTCGATAAATACTCAAATGAACACCCCCGGAGGTAGTGTGGACTTGGACTAATAGGGCAGCTCGGTTTCGAAGGTAAGCGCCAGCTACCTCGACCGAGTCCTAGTTAAGAGAGTCGATGTAGGGCTCTTAGGTTGTCCAAGTTTCCATTCGATAGTTTACACGGATCATAGGCTCGTCCGGGTTCGTGTAAACTTAGATAAGCCTAAGCAAGGTTGGCTGGTTACTGAAATTGAACGCGTCATTATTTGATAGCCAAGATTTCCAGCACCAGCTTTTACTAACACTAAAGCGGGAACTGACGGGGGCTGTGGTTGGGAATAAGTGGTGGGACACTCTAAAAATCAAAACTTAGGTCGTTTGCTGCCGATCTATAGTCGTCGGCTCAACTTAGCTAATTTAGCGGCGCAAACGGCAGTAGAAAAGAAAGTTGGATCGGGCAGTTAAATCCCGTAATAGTGGGGACGTAGCCTTTTACGGGCCGAGCTGGCCTCCTTGGTTATCAAGAAGGATCAAGCTCTGGTAGTTAGGCTAGGTTAAAAAGAATGTCTTCTGAGGCAACGAATATGGCCGCAGAATTGCGTGCAGAAGAAGCTAGGCGAGCAGTCAATCGGCATATCAAGGACATCACATTGCCGGATGGACGTACCGTGACTACAGACGTGGGTATATGTGGGGCTTTTCGGGATTACTTCCAGGATCTTTTCACCAGGGAGCCCGGTTCGAGTTCGGCTCAGTTCGATACCTATTTGGCTGACTTTCCGCCTCTCGGCGGCTGAAGCGGCTAGGTGCGAGGGGCCCATAACAGAGTCGGAAATCTGGGATGCGCTGAAATTGGTTGGCCGGGACAAAAACTCCAGGATTGGATGGTCTTCCTACGAACTGTACTTGAGGCAGTCGTCCGTTTTTGTTCCTCTGCTGGCTCTTGTTTATAACAACTGGATGAAGCAGGGGTCTATACCTCGACGCTTCACCAGGGGTGTAATCAAGTTGCTTCGCAAGAGCAAGGACGGTGGGGGTGGCATAGATAATTATCGGCCTTTAACGATGTTAAATACTGACTTAAAGATTTTTGCCAAGATCTTTGGCCGGTTGTTTGCAGGCTGCGTCCTATCTAGTCTGATTGGCCCCGAGCAGACTTGTGCTGTGAAGGGCAGGACTATTCAGGACAACCTTCATTTGGTACGCCTGATCATCGAGAAAACCGACACTGAAGCCGCGCTGATCAATTTGGATCAGTCCAAGGCGTTCGATAGGGTTGACCAGAATGTTTGGAACGGTCCTTTCCGCCGCCGGTTTCGGGTCGTACTTTCGCACCGCTGCAAGGAGTCCCCCGGTGCGCTGCAGTGGAAGTGAATGGGGTAAGACCAGCCCTTCACATTATCTCGCTCCATTCGTCAAGGTTGTCCACTTCGCCTTTGTTTACGTTCTTGCGTTGGAGCCTTTCCTTCGCAAGTTAAAGGCGAATCCGGTCCTTCGCGGAATTTCCCTACCTGGTGCTACCACCTCGGCCAGGTACTCCGCCTATGCTGACGACGTTTCGGCTTCGTGTCGAGCAAAGCCGAGATTGACGAAGTTAGCAAAGAAATCAGATGCTATGAGACGGTGACAGCTGCCAAGATCAATCGCGATAAGTCTTGTTGGCTTGCGATTGCTATGTATGAGTTTCTTCCCGGACCTTTCCTCTGGACGGACGGGCCGATCAAGATTCTCGGCGTCTTTTTCGGTCCTGATCTCCAGTTGGAAATGAATTGGTCGGAGGTTCGAGAGAAGGCCGAGGCCGCAGTTTCATCAGGACTCGGAGGAATCTTTCCTTAAAGGAGGGCGGAAGTATGTGCCTCGCACATCTACCCGATTCTCCTTTACCGACTCTCCGTACTTCCTCTCCCGTGCCATTCGTTTGGGATTGATTCAGCTCTCGTTCTCTTTCCTTTGGCGAGAAGGCAAGGCTCCCAAGGTGCGCGTCGCGAGATCTGTTACCTTCATCCATCTGAAGGCGGTCTGGCATGCCTAGCGTTGAGATTCGTCAACATACGCTTCGCATTAGATTCCTGGATCGAATGTGTATGCTAGCGGATGAGAAAGGCGCCCTCGTTAAAGAGGACGTCCATAAAAACTTTCCATCCTTGAGAAGCAGTATTTGCTCTGGAGGAAGAGGCCGGCCGTATTCCTCGTGGCGAATGCTCCTTCTATAAAGAATGTCGTTTGGCTCTCCAGTTTCTCTTGGTGGCTACGGATGGCTTCCAACGCCCAATCGTTGTCTCTTAGGTGCATTACATTTGGGTGTTAGTTAGGGCTGCCCAAGATGAACTGATTGGCGAGCTCGGGCTTACGAAGCAGGAGGCTCGCTCCATATGGCCTTGGGCGCCCGGGTTGAAATGTCTCACTAACGATGAGGCATCACTCACCTGGCCGATGATTCGAAAGGCTCTCTGGGTAGGCAAGAAACTTCATGTAGCGGGCCTAACACCGAAATCAACCTGCGTGCGTTGTGGGCTGTCGGCGGAATCCGTCGATCATGCCTTCTTCCACTGCAGTGTTGTTGCGCCGCTATGTAAGTTCCTTGAAGATCTCATGGTCCGTATGCTGCGTGGAAAGTTCTTTGTCCTTGAGGCTAGTTCTGTTTGTAGCAATGTCGTACCTCCGTTATCTAGGGCTGAGCACTATGTGCTCTTTTGCTTACTAGGTGTTATGCGAATCGTGATTTGACCGACGCGACAGAAGGAATTCTATGGTGATGAGAAGTTTGATCTTCTTTCCCAACTGATCTTGTTCTTTAAGCACGCGCTTAAAGTCAAGATCAGGACGGAAAGGAAACGACCTACCCATCTGAATTTGGCAAAAGGTGGGTGAGTCTTTTGCGCGTCTCTGTCGAGGAAAGGTGCTGACCTTGAGTGGTTGTTTGATGCTGGTTAGGCATCAGATTTTGGGTGTGCTGGCACAACATGTGCACCCCCTTCCCTGTTAGTTTAGAATAGGAAGTATTTGATTTTCTGTTTTCTCTCTTTAAAGGTAACTTAGCTAGGTTATGATTGCTCATTGGCCCCACTTTTTTCTTTTTGGCCCCAGTTTTCTTTTAGTTTAATCCCCCACCCCCTTTCCCACCTTAGGTGTTCAACAATATTAGTTCTCCGGTGGATGCGTGGCGTCTTTCGTTATTTTTCAAGTGTGCTTTTCGTTTTTGTTATGGTGTTTAAATGTGTGAGTGATTGTGTGAGTGTTTGCTGATCGGATAAGTGGTATTATGATATTTCTAAAGCCACGCATTATATTTCGTCCGGGGAAGTGATTTTGCTGTCACAATATTAGAAGTAGTGGGGGGCTTTTATTACTAATACGATTTTATTTAGTTTCTTGTATATATCGTTCTTTCATTGTATAGAACCATTGGGGATATTTTATTGTTGTTATTTTCTGCCCATGCCCTCCTCTGAATACTGTAAATATGGGAGTTAAGTAGGACATCATAGAGCAGCCGAGGTATTATGGTGAACGTGGTAAGAATGGTAAGTAAAAAAGTGGTATTATGGTGCAAGGATTATTGTAAGTGTGTCAGGGTCGACGAAAGTGAATAGCTAAGTTAAACTAGGACAGATGATGACCAGCCTTCCCCATCCCCAATTTCGGCCTTGTGCCACATTTTTTTGTATTTTACAAAAATAAATACAACTTAAGTCACTGATTGACGTGTTTTGTCATTTCCTGACTTGCTTTGGCGAGCGTCAGACGTTTTGTTTGCAATAACCCATTTGGACTACTTTTATTTCACACAAAAGACCCCTCTTTGGTTTAGCTAAGTTTAATTTTATTTATCTTTTCGTTTTCTTGCTTTGTTTTTTAATTTTATTTTCTAGCTTTTTGTATTTTAGTTTCGTATTTTTTGACGGCCATATTTGTTTTTGTTTAGGTCGGCCGTCTTGAATTTATTTTTTGTTTCTCTTTTTTTTCAGTATCCGTTTGGCCTTAAGTGCCATATTTATTTTTGTTTAAAAACTTTTCTTTTAATAGTAACTTTCATTTGAATTTTTGACCAAAAAAAAAACCGTTTAATTTATTTTTTTTCCACTTTTCTTTTTAACCCCTCCCCATATTTCATTTACGGAGGTTGCCTTAGGCGACTCTTCGCTTTTTGTTTGACTTGCGTATTTATTTTCTTTGTGTAGTTTGTTTCATTGTTGTAAAGTTTATTCGTTGTACAAATTTAATTCGTTGATTCCTTTTTTGTAAACTTTATTTATCCCAGCAAAGTTTATTTTTTGCCCCTCCTCCTATTTTTAACGAGAGTAGCCTTTTTTAGGCAGCTCCTTTTTTTTGTTTGTTTTATTTCTTTTTATTGTAACTTGTAAAGTTTATTCATTGTTTGTTTTCGTTTATTTTGGTAAACCTCTCTAGAGGCTTATCTTTTTGCCGTTTTAAGGCATTTTCTTAGTGTAGTTTTGGCCTTTAAAGGCTAGTGTTTTGGCCGTTATTGGCTAAACTTATTCTTTATCTATTTTAAAATCCTTCGGGGTTTGTTGTTTTTATTTTAAAACCGTTTCCTTGTCTTTCTTTGTTGCTTGTTTAGTTTGTGTTTTTATTTATTTTTATTTATATATATATTTTTTTTCCATTTTTTACTACCGCCTTTTCCCACCCCTCCATATAAGTTAGATTGGTGGAAAAAAAAAACAAAAAAGTGTTGAGTGGAGTTGTGAAACTTAAAAATGGCCGACACTAGTCGGTCAATAAAGAAAAAATTGAACTTTGACCCTTCTTGGAAGGGCCCACCGGAAAAAACCGATGAGGCATTTCCCCCTCTTCCGGGAGAAGAGCATGGCAAAGAAAAAGACAAAGACAAAGAAATGAAAGCAACTATGGCCGAGAATGGCCAGAAAAACGTTGAAGAAAAAGACAAGACAACGAAAGATGCTGAGGCCGGGGAATCGCCCTGTGGCTGGAAGTCCCCTCCGAAATGCACGATCAATCTGGCGGAGTTCTTGGAGAGAGCTAAGAGCTACGCACACCTTGTCGTAGAAGGTGGGCTCTTGGAGGATCCCCAAGAATTAAAGAGGATTGGAAAAAAAATAGTGTCAGTCTTCGTGGTGGACAAGCGTACGCGCAAAATTTGTCGCAGCACGAAAGACATGGTGTTGAAAACACTACAGTCAAAGGGTATAAGCCCTTAAGAATAGTTAAAGGTGCGGGCTTCTTCATGTGGGACATACTGCTACCCACGCCAGAAGATTGCATAAAATTGGCAACGGAAGACCTGATAATGAAAGATCTCATATTCAGATGTGAGTACGATGGCAAACGAAGGACCAAGGTAGCAGTGTATGAGGTTCCTCCTCAGGTCATCGGGGAGCATCTGGCTGCGTACTTTTCGCAGTTTGGCCAAATTTTAGATGCCTCCTGCGAAGACCTGACCGGGGGATGGTCTTTTGATATTATGATCAGCCGTGAAGACTTCGAGACTATCCCCAACTGTCTTGACGTAGGGGGCCTGAGCCTACCGGTAATAGTTACCGGTCGCAAACCGAAATGCTGGAGGTGCGGAGAGATTGGTCACCTCTCCTCCTCCTGCCCAGAGAAGAAGTCCTCTGGAAGTCAGGCCCCAGTCGACCAAAATCCCCCTCTGGCCGCTTCTGTTACATCCGTCTCGCCCGTAGTGGGCATGCCAATACCCAGGACCGGTGCGGCAGTTACCCCGGTTGGGAACAAAAAAGTTCCCTCACCCCCCGAAAAACCATCACCAGCTGCAAGTGTAGCCAAGGAGAAGGATAAGGGGGAGTGGCTGGTTGTTGGCAGGGCCAGGGGGAAGCGCCAAGCTGCGGAACCTCGGTCCCCGGAGACCCCAAAGACTAAAGGCACGTACAGCCCCACTCCCTCTACCAGCAAGAAGGGCGATGCCTCGGCCTGGTCTGCTCCTAAATTAGAAGACCTAAAAAAAGCCTACGATCCGGGATACGAAAAAACCTTAAAAATTAAGGAGCTGAAGAAACAGCTAGAAAAACGTTCTTTTCGGCCTTCAGAAGAGCGGTTAAAACAACTGGAAAAACGTCGCTCGTGCCCCTCGGCCTCTGCCCCGTCCTCCCCTCAAAAGAAAAAGACGGAGAGACCGAAGAAAGTGCATTCTTCTCAACCCACGCCCAGGAAACCTTCCCCTCGCAGTCGGGATCCCAGCCCTATTATCAATTATTTCAGAGTCTCTCCCTGCCTCTCTCCCTGTCCCTCTCCTCCAAAACTGATGCCGCCTCCATTAAAAAGGCAAAGGAGTGCTTCATCGGAGGAAAAAGAAACGCGCAAGAAGCCTGCAAAAGTGCCGTACAGGCAAGGGGAGGACATCTGCCGTATTTCCCCGGCCCAGGCCGAAAGAGCCAAGGATTTTGGAAAAAGAATAAAACAACTCAACGCGCTCTTGGCAATGAAGAAGTGCGGGGACAAGGATGTGGAAGTGCCACAAAAACTTCCCTACTGCTCAGAGGATATTAACAGTTATCCGCACAGGGTCGGGGGCGCGGCAGGTGTGGGGCATGGTCGAGGAGGCAGCCAAAGTAATAGCCTGACTCCACCAATCATCACTACAAAATCAGAAAGACTAACAAACTTGGAGAAATTTTGTTCAGGACGGGTCCCTGTTTTGGTTCACCCCCTCCTACCTCTATAGGGCGCTAAAACTAACCTTTCCCTGGGATGTTGGCGGCGTCTCCTCTGACAGCACCATCAAGAATGAGATGGGCCATGGGTCCATGGGAGAGGCTGTCAGCATCCTTTCCCCGACCATGTTCTGTCCAGGACCCCAACCCTAATTACGTATCACAATGGCTTTATGGTTAGCAAGTATAAATGCCCGGGGGCTGAGTCCGGTCTCGGAGGGAGTGAGACTCACTCATGATCTCCAGCGCCTCGGTGTGGATGTTTGCTGTTTACAGGGCCCGTTTTTCAGCTGGCGACCATGAGAGCATACTGTCTAGGGATTACGATCTCTTTTCAACTGTTTGATGGTCGTTCTGAGGGTGTCTCCTGGCTAGTGAGCAAGTCATTGAATGCGGTGTGTACGCTTGTCTTCGCGGATCCAGCGGGCGGGATTTGTGTGCTGGATATTACCATAAAGGAGAAGTCTTTTCGCCTCATTGGGGTTTATGCGCCCAATGTCCATGGGGAGCGTCCTGCTTTGTTTCGGCAACTCAGATGGTTCTTTGGAACATCGAGGCGGGTAATTTTAGCGGGGGATTGGAATGCCGTCCTTGACCTGAGAAAGATCGGATAGGAGAAAGATCGGGTACTAACAACCCGGATGTGAAACCATTTCGGGAATTTATCGACAGGAATGATCTTGTCGATAAATACCGAAATGAACACCCCGGGAGGTAGTGTGGACTTGGACTAATAGGGGCAGCTCGGTTTCGAAGGTAAGCGCCAGCTACCTCGACCGAGTCTAGTTAAGAGAGTCGACGTAGGGCTCTTAGGTTGTCCAAGTTTCCATTCGATAGTTTACACGGATCATAGGCTCGTCCGGGTTCGTGTAAACTTAGATAAGCCTAAGGTTAAGTTGGCTGGTTACTGGAAGTAGAACGCGTCATTATTTGATAGCCAAGATTTCCAGCACCAGCTTTTACTAGCACTAAAGCGGGAACTGACGGGGGCTGTGGTTGGGAATAAGTGGTGGGACACTCTAAAATCAAAACTTGGGTCGTTTGCTGCCGAAGCTATAGTCGTCGGCTCAACTTAGCTAATTTAGCGGCGCAAGCGGCAGTAGAAAAGAAAGTTGATCGGGCAGTTAAATCCCGTAATAGTGGGGACGTAGCCTTAGCTAGAGCCGAGCTGGCCTCCTTGCTTATCAAGAAGGATCAAGCTCTGGTAGTTAGGGCTAGGTTAAAAGAATGTCTTCTGAGGCAACGAATATGGCCGCAGAATTGCGTGCAGAAGAAGCTAGGCGACAGTCAATCAGCATATCAAGGACATCACATTGCCGGATGGACGTACCGTGACTACAGACGTGGGTATATGTGGGCTTTCGGGATTACTTCCAGGGGATCTTTTCACCAGAGGCGGTCGATTCGGCTCCAGTTCGATACCTATTTGGCTGACTTTCCCCGCCTCTCGGCGGCTGAAGCGGCTAGGTGCGGGGGCCCTTAACAGGTCGGAAATCTGGGATGCGCTGAAATTGGTTGGCCGGGACAAAACTCCAGGATTGGATGGTCTTCCCTACAGGCTGTACTTGAGGCAGTCGTCCGTTTTTGTTCCTCTGCTGGCTCTTGTTTATAACAACTGGATGAAGCAGGGGTCTATCCCTCGACGCTTCACCAGGGGTGTAATCAAGACGCGCCAGGCAAGGACGGTGGGGGTGGCATAGATAATTATCGGCCTTTAACGATGTTAAATACTGACTTAAAGATTTTGCCAAGATCTTGGCCGGCCGTTTGCAGGCTGTCCTCTCTAGTCTGATTGGCCCCGAGCAGACTTGTGCTGTGAAGGGCAGGACTATTCAGGACAACCTTCATTTGGTACGCCTGATCATCGAGAAAACCGACACTGAAGCCGCGCTGATCAATTTGGATCAGTCCAAGGCGTTCGATAGGGTTGACCATCGCTTCTTGGAATCTGTCCTTTCCGCCCATGGTTTCGGGCCGTACTTTCGCACCTGGATCCGACTGCTGTATGAGTCTCCCGGTGCGCTGGTGGAAGTGAATGGGGGTAAAGATCGAAGCCCTTCACATTATCTCGCTCCATTCGTCAGGTTGTCCACTTTCGCCTTTGCTTTACGTTCTTGCGTTGGAGCCTTTCCTTCGCAAGTTAAAGGCGAATCCGGTCCTTCGCGAATTTCCCTACCTGGTGCTACCACCTCGGCCAGGTACTCCGCCTATACTGACGACGTTTCGGTTTTTGTGTCGAGCAAAGCCGAGATTGACGAAGTTAGCAAAGAAATCAGATGCTATGAGACGATGGGGCCAGATCAATCGCGATAAGTCTGTTGGCTTGCGATTGGGTGCGTGGAAAGGAGTTTCTCTTCCCCGGACCTTTCCTCTGGACGGACGGGCCGATCAAGATTCTCGGCGTCTTTTTCGGTCCTGATCTCCAGTTGGAAATGAATTGGTCGGAGGTTCGAGAGAAGGCCGAGGGCGCAGTTCATCTGTGGACTCGGAGGAATCTTTCCTTAAAGGGGAGGGCGGAAGTATGTGCCTCGCACATCTACCCGATTACTCCTTTACCGACTCTCCGTACTTCCTCTCCCGTGTGCCATTCGTTTGGGATTGATTCAGCTCTTGTTCTCTTTCCTTTGGCGAGAAGGCAAGGCTCCCAAGGTGCGTCGCGAGATCTGTTACCTTCATCCATCTGAAGGCGGTCTGGGCATGCCTAGCGTTGAGATTCGTCAACATACGCTTCGCATTAGATTCCTGGATCGAATGTGTATGCTAGCGGATGAGAAAGGCGCCCTCGTTAAGAGGACGTCCATAAAAACTTTCCATCCTTGAGAAGTGTGCATTTGTCGGAGGAAGAGGCCGGCCGTATTCCTCGTGGCGAATGCTCCTTCTATAAAGAATGTCGTTTGGCTCTCAGTTTCTCTTGCGGGCTACAAGGTCGCTCTCCAACGCCCAATCGTTGTCTCTTAGGGCATTATATCGGGTGTTAGTTAGGGGGGCCGTTCAAGATGAACTGATTGGCGAGCTCGGGCTTACGAAGCAGGAGGCTCGCTCCATATGGCCTTGGGCGCCTGGGTTGAAATGTCTCACTAACGATGAGGCATCACTCACCTGGCTGATGATTCGAAGAGCTCTCTGGGTAGGCAAGAAACTTCATGTAGCGGGCCTAACACCGAGAGCTCAACCTGCGTGCGTTGTGGGCTGTCGGCGGAATCCGTCGGTCATGCCTTCTTCCACTGCAGTGTTGTTGCGCCGCTATGTAAGTTCCTTGAAGATCTCATGGTTCGTATGCTGCGTGGAAAGTTCTTTGTCCTTGAGGCTAGTTCTGTTTGTAGCAATGTCGTACCTCCGTTATCTAGGGCTGAGCACTATGTGCTCTTTTGCTTACTAGGTGTTATGCGAATCGTGATTTGGACGACGCGACAGAAGGAATTCTATGGTGATGAGAAGTTTACCTCTTCCCAACTGATCTTGTTCTTTAAGCATCAGCTTAAAGTCAAGATCAGGACGAAGAAGCGACTCACTCCATCTGAATTTGGCAAAAGGTGGGTAGATGCGCGTCTCTGTCGAGTGAAAGGTGCTGACCTGGAGTGGTTGTTTGATGCTGGTTAGGCATCAGGATATTGGGTGTGCTGGGCACAACATGTGCACCTTCCCTGTTAGTTTAGAGTAGGAAGTATTTGATTTTCTGTTTTCTCTCTTTAAAGGTAACTTAGCTAGGTTATGATTGCTCATTGGCCCCACTTTTTCTTTTTTGGCCCCAGTTTTCTTTTAGTTTAATCCCCCACCCCCTTTCCCACCTTGGTCTTCAACAATGTTAGTTCTCCGGTGGATGCGTGGCGTCTTTCGTTATTTTTCAAGTGTGTTTTTCGTTTTTGTTATGGTGTTTAAATGTGTGAGTGATTGTGTGAGTGTTTGCTGATCGGATAAGTGGTATTATGATATTTCTAAAGCCACGCATTATATTTCGTCCGGGGAAGTGATTTTGCTGTCCTATTAGAAGTAGTGGGGGCTTTTATTACTAATACGATTTTATTTAGTTTCTTGTATATATCGTTCTTTCATTGTATAAAACCATTGGGGATATTTTAATGTTGTTATTTTCT
>JBBBDQ010027409.1:0-33986 GCA_037127315.1 Ascarosepion bandense | reverse complement strand
GGGTTTGCTTGCATTCCAGCCCGAGTTTATTGCTCGGGCCAGCGCAAAGTAGCGTCTAAACAACGCGAAACACCGGATTGCAACTACCCTGGTGTTCGGCCACTTAGTGGCAATGGCCTGTAATAGGCCGGAAGAAGTCGGTCCTCCCACCACGGCCTCGGTGGGAGGGAAAGAGGGAGACTGGAGCTTACCAACTAGGATCGACCCCTCTTCGGAAGTATCAGCAGCATCTTCCCATACCTTCTACCTCTGGGTGGAATGGAGGTAGAATCATTACTTAAGGGAGAGGAGTACTACGCTCAAATGAACTTGAAGTACGCGGAATTTATCAAGGAAGCAGAACTGGTTTCGGTCCCTGAACAGTTAGCTCTAATAGAAGCCCGAATAATTACCTTGATAACAAAGGACCTTAAAACACACAAATTAATTGGGGTCCCCAGGGACGTGTTTGAAGAAAGTATTAAAGCACTGAAGATCAAAGCCAGGGCCGTAGCGAGGAGAGGCGGTGCCATGTGGGACGTCCTGCTTGGATCTGCAGGGGAGGCGAAGGCCCTCTAGGGAGTGGTCTTGGAAACCAAGACACTCCAAATCCATACAGAGTACATGGGTACTAAGAAACTTAAAATCACCCTGCATGGCGTCCCAATGGACATCGCCGAGGACCATATTGGTGTCCTTTGCGGGATATGGCAAGGTGGCCGAAGTCTCCTCGCTGCGGTCAAAGGCAGGCTTTTTGACGGGCGACATGACCCTCCAAGTGACCTTGACAAAAGAGAAGATAGATAAGATCCCCAACATCATTACTTGCAGGGGGCGCAAGATATTCGTGATTGTGGAGGGGGAAGAGCCGGCCTGTTGGGTCTGTGGGCGGCGGAACATGTTGCCAAGACTTGCCCGACTAAGAACCTGCCCCCAAAGGCCCAAAACAGCCAAGCAGCTGCGCAAGAAGAAAAGGCAGGGGGAAAGGAGACGACTAAGCCTGCAACACCAACTCTGTTTGGACTGGCAATAAGGAGGGCGAGTGGCAGGTGGTCGGTAGAAGGGAAGGCAAAGACTCCTTCTCCGGCAAAGACGTCGCCACCCGTCAAGACGCCCTCCAAAACAGACTCGGCAAGCAGCGTCCCCAGCCAAACAGAAGGCGTGCCCGGCAAAAGTGCCGTCTCTGGGCGGGGAGCCGGAAAAACAAAAGGAGCCCCCGGTAGAGGTCTCCTCCCGCCAAAACGCCGGCCAAACATGTACAGAAAAGGGAGTCCTCTCAAGAAGGTGGAGGAAATGGACGTGGAAAGGTCGGCGTCCTTAAAACGCGGAAGAGACGACGAGGAAGAGTACGATGTTCAAGAGCCGGACGGAGGAGTAGAGCGTGGAACGAAGAAGACACAGGGATAAATGTACATCTCTTCCGGTTTCCCCAGTTAGTGCTCCCCATGCGCAGAAAGCCAGGAGCCTGCCCTCTTCTCCACAGAAGGTGTCCTAATAAAACGTCCCTGACCCCCGAGCTGGACCTCGAGAAGATCCACTACTCCTCCCTCCTCCTGTTCCGGCCCCTACTCGGCATAAAAAGAAAATGCCCTCCTTGCGATGCCCTCATGAAAATTAATGGAATATTATTAAGTTAGAGTGGTCATCGCAAAGGAGAAATTTGCTCAAACCACTCCCAAAGCTTACTCGGTGAAAAGGACCAGCTACGGACAACCCCAGGGAACTTTCCCAGGCCCCAGGTGTCATTACCCCGATACGTAACAGGAGGCAACCTGAGGGTCTGGGACCACATAGCTCAGGTTAAAAAGCATTACTCAAACATTAGAATGGCAGGAAGGCACCCCTGAATTAAAAAAAAAATGACAGAAATTGTGCTGGGAGGTTCCCGACTTTGATCCACCCATGCTTATATAGGTACGAAACTCACTACCCTACGGACGTCGGCGGTATTGTCCTGGACGACGGATTACGTCCGATGTTGGTACAGGGTCCCTAGGACAGTCCGTCGGGGTCCCAGCCACCAGAGATTTTTTCCGTATGTGATTAGTGCCGTTGTTGCATGTTTTTCTTTTTTCTTTTTCAGATCTAAGAAATGTCTATTAAGATAGCCAGTTTGAATGCGTAGCTCTCGAGGGATCGGGGCAAGTGGCTCGCCTGCTTCGTGACCTCTTGTCGTACGGCGGATGTGGCCGCGATCCAAGAGACTCACTTTGTTTGCGAAGTCGACTGTGGTGGTGCTGGATGACGACCTTGTTTATTCAGCATATGTGAGCCGGCGGGCCAGAGGTGTTTTGCTGGTTAAGCGTACCCTGGACGCGAGGGTTGACCTTGTCCATGTCGGTGCCGAGGGCCGGCTGATCGTGGCCGACATTGCAGTGTAGCAGTGCCGCAAGTCGTTCCGGCTGATCGCGGTTTATGCGCCCAATGTTCAAGGTGAGCGTGTCTCTTTCTTTCGGCTGTTGGAGCCCTTCATAAAGATTCAACACGGCCAATCTTAGTTGGGGACTGGAATGCCATCCTAACCCCCAAATGGGATAGAGGGAGGGCGCTAGCGGCGTGGAGTGGCATCGTATGCTCAATAATCTTGTCGGCGAGATTTTGGTCTCGTCGATAGATACCGGGTCGATCATCCGGAAGGGAGCATGGATGCGGGACGCGTAGTTGGCCTCTCACCCGTGGCATCAGCGTACCTGGATAGGGTGTTAGTGAGAGAAGCCGACATAGACTTAGAATGTCCGTAACGTTCCCACTGGTTGTAGGGTTAAGCACGGATCACAAACTCGTCGTGAAACAAAAAAGTTAGATTTTAGGCCTAGGTTGGCTGGTTATTGGAAGTTCAACCAGTCCTTACTGGACAGGCGGGACTTTCGTGACCAGCTGACAAAACTAGTTCAGCGGGCGTTAATTGGGCGAGTCATTGGGAGTAAGTGGTAAGGTTAGTCTTAAGGACTCCATTAGGTCTTTTCGCCACCAAATATAGCCAGCGGCTCAACCTAGATAAGGCGGCGGAGCAAAACGCGCTTGAGCTAATTTCGCCCGGGCGGAGGGCTGGTGGGGATTCCTAAAAATAGCCTTAGCCAGGAGAGCCCTGGAGCGTTCGACTAGCGGGCGCTACATGGGCCAGGTAATTAGGGCTAAGTTAAGCGAATGTCTTCGAAGCTGTGAAAATGAAGCGCGGAACTGCGCAAGGAAGAAATTCGCCGAGCCGGCGACCGGTGCATTCGAGAGGTACGCGACCCGGAGGGACATCTCCTTAGGTCGACCGACGACATGCGAGGCGTTCCGGCGGCATTTCGAACACCGATTTACCAAGAGCCTGGTCTCCGTGACGAGGACTTTCTGCAGCTATTTATTTCAGCTTTCCCGAGCTTTTGCCAGCTGGGTAACTGGCTGCAGAGAGGAGATTGGAGGACGAAATCTACGTGGCTTTGAAGAAGGTCGGCAGTGGCAAGTCGCCAGGTTTGGATGGTTTGCCCTGTCAGATTATGCTTGAGGATGTCGCACCTTTTTGTCCCGCTCTTGGCAGTCGTGTTCAACCACTGGTTTCGGCGGGGGTCCATCCCCAGTCGGATCACCAGGGGCGTGATCACGCTGTTGAGAAAAGGCAAGAAGGTTGGGGAGGGAACTAGACGATTACGAGGCCCATAACTCTATTAAACACAGAGTTAAAGATTTTGGGCAGGTCTGACGAATCGCTTGCAGCTAGTTGCCGAGTCTCTGTTGGAACACGGATCAGACTTGTTCATGTGAAGGAGAACAATTCAGAGCAACCTGCACTTGATTCGCACGATCATAGAGGGTGTAGAAGACGACGATGAAGACGCGCTGGTCAATTTAGATCAGTCCAAGGCATTTGATAGGATTGACCATGGCTACCTGGCTGCTGTCCTGCAGGCCGCCGGATTCAAACCCGACTTCAGCCGCTGGATTAGCCTTCTGTATCGCTCCCCGGGCTGTGGTACAGGTGAACGGGAAGCTGTCGGGCGCTTTCGCGCTGTCTAGGTCGGTCCGACAGGGTTGTCACTGTGCTTCTCTCCTTTATGTCTTGGCGTTGGAGCCCCTCCTTCGCCGGCTAAGGAGACGAGACGGGCAGTCCGGTCCTGCGTGGAATTGAAGTCCCTGGCGGAGCTCGAGCCAGGGTTTCTGCGTACGCCGATGACGTAACGACCTTTGTGTCTCCGCGAGGACACTTAGAGGCGGTACACCAGGCGCTTGTACGGTACGAGAAGGTGACAGGGGCAAGTGCTGCGACAGTCATCCGGCTTGCGGTTAGGTCCTGGAAGGGAGTTTCCCTCCCGGGGCCCTTCAGCTGGACGGACAGGCGGTCAGCTCCTCGGAGTTTGGTTCGGTCCGGACTTACAGCTGGAGAAAAAACTGGTCAGAAGTACTGGCAAAGGTCGGCGCGTCGGTCAAGATTTGGCGTCGACGGGGTCTCTCCGTGAAGGGCTTGGCGGAGGGTGTGTAACACCTCCTTTCCCATGATCCTTTACCGGCTGTCCAGTACTGCACCCTTTGTGACCGATCATGAGAAGGCGCTCGAGCGTTTGCTATTCTCCTGTCTTTGGAGAGGACGCAAACACATGGTCGACAAAGGAATCTGTTACCTCGTCCGTGTCAAGGGGGTCTGGGGATGCCACACTTGAGGAGCCACGTGCTCGCTTCAAGGTTGGCATTCCTCGGGCGCGCGTTAGAGGAGAAGATCGATTTCTTGCGGGGGTAGTGAGGGACATGTTCCCTTGCCTTACCATCGCCCCCGACCCTATGGCTGACCGTCAGGCCTTGGGTGCGACCGAAATTCTCCTCGAATGTCTGGCGGCTTTCCACGGGCCATTCCACGGTCCAGTGACCTTTCACAGCCTAGGAAAATCTTCTATCGGATTAGTGGAGGGGTGCCGTGAAGGACTCGCTGTGGAGTAAGCTCGGCATGTCGAGAGTGGGTACCACTCTATTGGTCTTGGGCGCCAGGTGCAGATTGGCTCAGCAACTCTGAGTTTTCTCTGACCTGGCGATTGGCTCAGGATAGTTTGTCTCTCAATGACAAGCGTTTCGCAATGGGCCTGGCGGATTTGCCAGATTGTGAACGTTGCAACCTTGGAATCAGGGAGACGTCTGCGCACGCCTTCTTCCATTGTTCGCGCGTTCGCCCGTTGTGGGCGCGTGTCGGCGAGTTGACTGCTCGTATCGCGCCGCGGGGCTCAGTGCTCATTGATCGCGCATACGCTGTGGACAATGTGTTGCCCCCCGTACTCTGGAGTGAAGCGGATGGTGTTTCTGACGCTGCTGGCTTCGGCTAGAATGGTGATATGGACGACGCGACTGGAGGAAGTCTTGCAGGGCGGTCGTCTTTCGGATCAGGATCTAATCCGATATTTTGAGCACCAGCTCAAAACAATTAGAACAGACGGAAACGGCTGCACCCGACAGACTTGCGAAAGGTGGATACATGC
The DNA here is from genome assembly GCA_037127315.1 of Ascarosepion bandense. Classification (NCBI taxonomy): domain Eukaryota; kingdom Metazoa; phylum Mollusca; class Cephalopoda; order Sepiida; family Sepiidae; genus Ascarosepion; species Ascarosepion bandense. Next base: position 28,560 of record JBBBDQ010027409.1, on the reverse strand, counting down.
AGCGAGCCTGGTTCGTGTGACCGGGGCTAGCCTTGATTTTCTTTTTTGAATCTGCTAATCACATCAGGGGGATTCCTTTGGAACCCTTCCCGTGGTTAGAGTAGATATTCTTTTGTGTACCTAGTTAATGTGAGTGTATGGGTTGTCTAGCCTGTTCCCGGCTCCAATACTTTTGTTATGATCCAGTTCGAGATCCCCTTTGTCCATCGTTATTTTGTCCCGTTTTACTCTCGGCTGGTCAGCCTTATATATTCCCCAGTCCAATTTATTTTAACCTGCTTCTCCTTTCCCCTGTAGAAAGAGAGCTACTTGATTTTGCCTTTTAAGGCAGAATACAGTGGCCTCTTTAATTATGAGGGTGTGTTTGGGTCTTACTAACACCATGTATGATGTTCATTTGGAAATTGTTTTTAGTTTGGGGTTTTTTGTTTCTTCATTCCCCTTCCCATCATGTCATTTCATGCACAAATTTTTAAATCTATTTTTGTATTATATTTGTAAATAGTCACAAATTTTTATGTACATTTGGGGCGTTTTGTAGGTCCCTGGTATGGTTTTTGCGGTATTTTGGTGTACGATATGTATGAGTGTTGATGGACAAATTCTTATGGTGATTGAGAAAATTGTAACGTATGTATGGGTCGTGAATCCGATTAGCTAGGTATAAGATAGTGTACTGAAGACCACCCCAAGTTTTGTTCCCCCTCCCATTTTTCGGCCTTGTGCCATAATTCTTTGTATTTAAGAATAAATGACAACCATCCCCCCCCAGACTTTTGTTTGTGTGGTGTTTAGCCAAAAAAGACCAAAAAGAAGCTCTTGTTCCTTCGTGATATTAGCTATCATTTTGGGTCTTTGGGTTTGCTTGCATTCCAGCCCGAGTTTATTGCTCGGGCCAAGCGCAAAGTAGCGTCTAAACAACGCGAAACACCGGATTGCAACTACCCGGTGTTCGGCCACTTAGTGGCAATGGCCTGTAATAGGCCGGAAGAAGTCGGTCCTCCCCACCCGGCCTCGGTGGGAGGGAAAGAGGAGACTGGAGCTTACCAACTAGGATCGACCCCTCTTCGGAAGTATCAGCAGCATCTCCCATACCTTCTACCTCTGGGTGGAATGGAGGTAGAATCATTACTAAGGGAGAGAATTACTACGCTCAAATGAACTTGAAGTACGCGGAATTTGTAAAGGGAAGCAGAACTGGTTTCGGTCCCTGAACAGTTAGCTCTAATAGAAGCCCGAATAATTACCTTGATAACAAAGGACCTTAAAACACACAAATTAATTGGGGTCCCCAGGGACGTGTTTGAAAGTATTAAAGCACTGAAGATCAAAGCCAGGGCCGTAGCGAGGAGAGGCGGTGCCATGTGGGACGTCACCTGCTTGGATCTGCAGGGGAGGCGAAGGCCCTAATGGGAGTGGTCTTGGAAATATCGAACACTCCAAATCCATACGAGTACATGGGTACTAAACTTAAATCACCCTGCATGGCGTCCCAATGGACATCGCCGAGGATATATTGGTGCCTTTTTTGCGGGATATGGCAAGGTGGCCGAAGTCTCCTCGCTGCGGTCAAAGGCGGGCTTTTTGACGGGCGACATGACCCTCCAAGTGACCTTGACAAAAGAGAAGATAGATAAGATCCCCAACATCATTACTTGCAGGGGGCGCAAGATATTCGTGATTGTGGAGGGAAAAGAAAGCCGGCCTGTTGGGTCTGTGGGGCGGCGGAACATGTTGCCAAGACTTGCCCCGACTAAGAACCCGCCCCAAAGGCCCAAACAGCCAGCAGCCGCAGCAGAAGAAAAGGCAGGGGGAAGGAGACGACTAAGCCTGCAACACCAACTCCAGCTCCAGACTGGCAATAAGGAGGGCGAGTGGCAGGTGGTCGGTAGAAGGAAGGCAAAGACTCCTTCTCCGGCAAAGACGTCGCCACCCGTCAAGACGCCTCCAAAAACTCCGGCAAAAGCAGCGTCCCCAGCCAAACAGAAGGCGTGCCCGGCAAAAGCGCCGTCTCTGGGCGGGGAGCCGGAAAAACAAAAGGAGCCCGGTGGGAATTCTCCCCTCCCCGCCAAAACGCCGGCCAAACATGTACAGAAAAAGGAGTCCCTCCCCCAAGAAGGTGGAGAAATGGACGTGGAAAGGTCGGCGTCCTTAAAACGCGGAAGAGACGACGAGGAAGAGCAGCACGATAAACCCAAGAGTCGACGGAGGAGTAGGAGCGTGGAACGAAGAAGACACAGGGATAAATGTGTATCCTCTTCCGGTTTCCCCAGTTAGGTGCTCCTATGCGCAGAAAGCCAGGAGCCTGCCCTCTTCTCCACAGAAGGTGTCCCAGTCCCCGACCTTCGAGCTGACCCCCTTGAGAAGATACTACTCCTCTCCCTCCCCCTTCTCCTGTTCCGGCCCCTACTCAGCAAAGAAAAATGCCCTCCCTCATGGGGATGCCCTCATGAAAATTAATGAAGACATTGGGTTAGAGTGGTCATCGCAAAGGAGAAATTTGCTCAAACCACTCCTAAAGCTTACTTCCCGGTGAAAGAGACTAGCCACGGACAACCCTAGGAACTTTTCCCAGGCCCCAGGTGTCATTACCCTGATACGTAACACAGGAGGCAACCTGAGGGTCTGGGACCACATAGCTCAGGTTAAAAAGCATTACTCAAATATTAGAATGGTGCAGGAAGGCACCCTGAATTAAAAAAAATGGCTAGAAATTGTGCTGGGAGGTTCCCGATTTGGTCCACCCATGCTTATATAGGGTAATAAAACTCACTTACCCTACGGACGTCGGCGGTATTGTCCTGGACGGACGGATTACGTCCGATGTTGGTACAGGGTCCCTAGGACAGTCCGTCCGGGTCCCAGCCGCCAGAGATTTTTCCCCGTATGTGATTAGTGCCGTTGTTGCATGTTTTTCTTTTTCTTTTTCAGATCTAAGAAATGTCTATTAAGATAGCCAGTTTGAATGCGTATGGCCTGAGGGATCGGGGCAAGGCGGCTCGCCTGCTTCGTGACCTCTTGTCGTACGGCGTGGATGTGGCCGCGATCCAAGAGACTCACTTTGTTTGCGAAGTCGACTCGTGTGTGCTGGATGACGACTTTGTCGTTTATTCAGCATATGGGAGCCGGCGGGCCAGAGGTGTTTCTTTGCTGGTTAAGCGTACCCTGGACACTTGAGGGTTGACCTTGTCCATGTCGGTGCCGAGGGCCGGCTGATCGTGGCCGATATTGCAGTGAAAAGCAAGTCGTTCCGGCTGATTGCGGTTTATGCGCCCAATGTTCAAGGTGAGCGATGTCTCTTTCTTTCGGCTGTTGGAGCCCTTCATGGTGCATTCAACACGGCTAATCTTAGTTGGGGACTGCGGAATGCCATCCTAACCCCCAAATGGGATAGGGGAGGGCGCTAGCGGGTGGAGTGGTGATCGTAGCCTGGTCAATCTTGTCGGCGATTTTGGTCTCGTCGATAGATACCGGGTCGATCATCCGGAAGAGAGCATGTGGACGTGGACGCGTAGTTGTACTCTACCCAGGTATCAGCGTACCTGGATAGGGTGTTAGTGAAGGAAACCGACATAGACTTCTTAGAATGTCCAACGTTTCACTGGTTAGGCTACACGGATCCACAAACTCGTTTGTGCCCGTGTGATATTGAGTGCCAGGCCGGCTGGTTATTGGAAGTTCAACCAGTCCTTACTGGACAAGCGGACTTTCGTGACCAGCTGACAAAACTAGTTCAGCGGGCGTTAGTGGGCGAGTCATTGGGAGTAAGTGGTGGGTTAGTCTTAAGGACTCCATTAGGTCTTTCGCCACCAAATATAGCCAGCGGCTCAACCTAGATAAGGCGGCGGAGGCAAAGACATAGAGCTAATTTCGCCCGGGCGGAGGCTGGTGGGGATTCTAAGTAGCCTTAGCCAGGGGCCTGGAGCGTTCGACTAGCAGGCGCTACGTAGGCCAGGTAATTAGAGGCTAAGTTAAGCAAGATGTCTTCCGAAGCTGTGAAAATGGGCGCGGAACTGCGCAAGGAAGGAATTCGCCGAGCCGGCGACCGGTACATTCGAGTGCGACCCGGAGGGACATCTCCTTGGGTCGACCGACGACATGTACGAGGCGTTCCGGCGGCATTTCCGAACACCGATTTACCAAGGAGCCTGGTCTCCGTGACGAGGACTTTCGCAGCTATTTGGCTGACTTTCCCCGGCTTTTGCCGGCTGAAGCGGCTAGCTGCGAAGGGGATGCTGGAGGACGAAATCTACGTGGCTTTGAAGAAGGTCGGCAGTGGCAAGTCGCCGGGTTTGGATGGTTTGCCCTATGAATTGTACTTGAGGATGTCGCACCTTTTTGTCCCGCTCTTAGCAGTCGTGTTCAACCACTGGTTTCGGCAGGAGTCCATCCCCAGTCGGATCACCAGGGCGTGATCACGCTGTTGAGCAAGAAGGTTGGGAGGGAACTAGACGATTACAGGCCCATAACTCTGCTAAACACAGAGAGTTAAAGATTTTAACCAAGATCCTGACGAATCGCTTGCAGCTGGTTGCCGAGTCTCTGTTGGAACCGGATCAGACTTGTTCTGTGAAGGGGAGAACAATTCAGAGCAACCTGCACTTGATTCGCACGATCATAGAGAAGTGTAGAAGACGACGATGAGGCCGCGCTGATCAATTTAGATCAGTAAGGCATTTGATAAGTTGACCATGGCTACCTGGCTGCTGTCACGCAGGCCGCCGGATTCAAACCCGACTTCAGCCGCTGGATTAGCCTTCTGTATCGCTCCCCCGGGCTGTGGTACAGGTGAACGGGAAGCTGTCGGGCGCTTTCGCGCTGTCTAGGTCGGTCCGACAGGGTTGTCCACTATCTTCTCTCCTTTATGTCTTGGCGTTGGGAGCCCCTCCTTCGCCGGCCCGGGGACGAGACAGGCAGTCGGTCCTGCGTGGAATTGAAGTCCCTGGCGGAGCTCGAGCCGGGGTTTCTGCGTACGCCGATGACGTAACGACCTTTGTGTCCTCCCCGCAGGGACATAGAGGCGGTACACCAGGCGCTTGTACGGTACGAGAAGGTGACGGGGGCCAGAATTAACTGCGACAAGTCATCCGGCTTGCGGTTAGGTGCCTGGAAGGGAGTTTCCCTCCCGGGGCCCTTCGGCTGGACGGACGGGCCGGTCAAGCTCCTCGGAGTTTGGTTCAGGTCGGACTTACAGCTGGAGAAAAACTGGTCAGAAGTACTGGCAAAGGTCGGCGCGTCGGTCAGGATTTGGCGTCGACGGGGTCTCTCCGTGAAGGGCTTAGCGGAGGTGTGTAACACATACCTCTTTCCCATGATCCTTTACCGGCTGTCGGTACTTCCCCTTTGTGACGATCGTGAGAAGGCGCTCGAGCGTTTGCTATTCTCCTGTCTTTGGAGAGGACGCAAACACATGGTCGACAAAGGAGTCTGATTTTGCCTCCGTCCGTGTCAAGGGGGGTCTGGGGATGCCACACTTGAGGAGCCACGTGCTCGCTTCAAGGTTGGCATTCCCTCTCCGGAGCGCGTTAGAGGAAGATCGGTTGCTTGCGGGGGTAGTGAGGGACATGTTCCCTTGCCTTACCATCACGCCCCCGACCCCTATGGCTGACCGTCAGGCCTTGGGTGCGACCGAAATTCCTCCTCGAATGTCTGGCGGCTTTACAGGCCATTCCACGGTCCAGTGACCTTTCACAGCCTAGGAAAATCTTCTATCGGGGATTAGTGGAGGTGCCGTGAAGGATAAGCTGTGGAGTAAGCTCGGCATGTCACGAGTGGAGTACCGCTCTCATTGGTCTTGGGCGCCAGGTGCAGATTGGCTCAGCAACTCTGAGTTTTCTCTGACCTGGCGATTGGCTCGGAATGGTTTTTGTCTCTCAATGACAAGCGTTTCGCAATGGGCCTGGCGGATTTGCCAGATTGTGAACGTTGCAACCTTGGAATCAAGGAGACGTCTGCGCCTTCTTCCATTGTTCGCGCGTTCGCCCGTTGTGGGCGCGTGTCGGCGAGTTGACTGCTCGTATCGCGCCGCAGGAGCTCGTGCTCATTGATCGCACGCATGCGCTGTGGACAATGTGTTGCCCCCGTACTCTGGAGTGAAGCGGATGGTGTTTCTGACGCTGCTGGCTTCGGCTGGGAGATGGTGATATGGACGACGCGACTGGAGGAAGTCTTGCAGGGCGGTCGTCTTTCGGATCGGGATCTAATCCGATATTTTGAGCGCCAGCTCAAAATGAAGATTAGAGCGAACGGAAACAACTGCACCCGACAGACTTTACTTGAAGGTGGATACATGCAGCGAGCCTGGTTCGTGTGACCGGGGCTAGCCTTGATTTTTTCTTTTAGATCTGCTAATCACATCGGGGGGGATTCCTTTGGAACCCTTCCCGTAGTTGGAGTAGATATTCTTTTGTGTACCTAGTTAATGTGAGTGTATGGGTTGTCCTAGCCTGTTCCCGGCTCCAATACTTTTATTATGATCCAGTACGAGATCCCCTTTGTCCATCGTTATTTTGTCCGTTTTTACTCTCGGCTGGGTCAGCCTTATATATTCCCCAGTCCAATTTATTTTAACCTGCTTCTCCTTTCCCCTGTAGAAAAGAGAGCTACTTGATTTTACCTTTTAAGGCAGAATACAGTGGCCTCTTTAATTATGAGGGTGTGTTTGGGTCTTACTAACACCATGTATATGATGTTCATTTGAAATTGTTTTTAGTTTGGGGTTTTTTGTTTCTTCATTCCCCCTTCCCATCATGTCATTTCATGCACAAATTTTTAAATCTATTTTTGTATTATATTTGTAAATAGTCACAAATTTTATGTACATTTGGGGCGTTTTGTAGGTCCCTGGTATGGAGTTTGCGGTATTTTGGTGTACGATATGTATGAGTGTTGATGGACAAATTCTTATGGTGATTGAGAAAATTGTAACGTATGTATGGGTCGTGAATCCGATTAGCTAGGTATAAGATAGTGTACTGAAGACCACCCCAAGTTTTGTTCCCCCTCCATTTTTCGGCCTTGTGCCATAATTCTTTGTATTTAAAGAATAAATAAAACTAGCCATCCCCCAGACTTTTGTTTGTGTGGTGTTTGGCAAAAAAACCAGGCGAAGCTTTTGTTCCACCGTGATATTAGCTATCAATTTGGTTTTTGGGTTTGCTTGCATTTCAGCCCGAGTTTATTGCTCAGGCCAGCGCAAAGTAGCGTCTCACAACGCGAAACACCGGATTGCAACTACCCGGTGTTCGGCATAGTGGCAATGGCCTGTAATAGGCCGGAAGAAGTCGGTCCTCCCACCACGGCCTCGGTGGGAGGAAAGAGGAGACTGGAGCTTACCAACTAGGATCGACCCCTCTTCGGAGGTATCAGCAACATCTCCCATACCTTCTACCTCTGGGTGGAATGGAGGTAGAATCATTACTAAGGGAGAGGAGTACTACGCTCAAATGAACTTGAAGTACGCGGAATTTATCAAGGAAGCAGAACTGGTTTCGGTCCCTGAACAGTTGACTCCTGACAGAAGCCCGAATAATTACCTTGATAACAAAAGGACCTTAAAACACACAAATTAATTGGGGTCCCCAGGGACGTGTTTGAAGAAAGTATTAAAGCACTGAAGATCAAAGCCAGGGCCGTAGCGAAAAAGGGAGAGGCAGTGCCATGTGGGACGTCTGCTTGGATCTGCAGGGGAGGCAGAGGCCTAATGGGAGTGGTCTTGGAAACAAGACACTCCAAATTCCTTACAGAGTACATGGGTACTAAGAAACTTAAAATCACCCTGCATGGCATGGCGTCCCAATGGACATCGCCGAGGACCATATTGGTGCCTTTTGCGGGATATGGCAAGGTGGCCGAAGTCTCCTCGCTGCGGTCAAAGGCAGGCTTTTTGACAGGCGACATGACCCTCCAAGTGACCTTGACAAGAGAAGATAGATAAGATCCCCAACATCCTCACTTGTAGGGGTCGCAAGATATTTGTGATTGTGGAGGAAGAAAGCCGTGCTGTTGGGTCTGCGGGGCGGCGGAACATGTTGCCAAGGCTTGCCCGACGAAGAACCCACCCCCAAAGGCCCAAACAGCCAAGCAGCCGCGGCAAGAGGAAAAGGCAGGGGAAAGGAGACGACTAAGACAGCAACACCAACTCCAGCACAGACTGTCAGTAGGGAGGGCGAGTGGCAGGTGGTCAACGGAAAGAAGGCGAAGACTCCTTCCCCCGCGAAGGTGCCGCCCCCTGTCAAGACGCCTCCAAAACAGACTCCGGCAAAAGCAGCGTCCCCAGCCAAACAGAAGGCGTGCCCGGCAAAAGCGCCGTCTCTGGGCGGGGAGCCGGAAAAACAAAAGGAGCCCCCGGTGAGGGGTCTCCCCTCCCCGCCAAAACGCCGGGGTAAACATGTACACAGAAAAGAGTCCCTCCCCCAAGAAGGTGGAGGAAATGGACGTGGAAAGGTCGGCGTCCTTAAAACGCGGAAGAGACGACGAGGAAGAGCAGCACGATAAGCAAGAGTCGACGGAGGAGTAGGAGCGTGGAACAGAAGAAGACACAGGGATAAATGTACATCTCTTCCAGTTTCCCCAGTTAGGTGCTCCTATGCGCAGAAAGCCAGGAGCCTGCCCTCTTCTCCACAGAAGGTGTCCCAGTCCCCGACCTTCGAGCTGACCCCCCTTGAGAAGATCCACTACTCCCTCTCCCTCCCCCTTCTCCTGTTCCGGCCCCTACTCGGCATAAAAAGAAAATGCCCTCCCTCATGGGGATGCCCTCATGAAAATTAATGAAGACATTGGGTTAAGTGGTCATCGCAAAGGAGAAATTTGCTCAAACCACTCCTAAAGCTTACTTCGGTGAAAGGACTAGCCACGGACAACCCTAGGAACTTTTCCCAGGCCCCAGAGTGTCATTACCCTGATACGTAACACGGGAGGCAACCTGAGGGTCTGGGACCACATAGCGCGCAGGTTAAAAAACATTACTCAAATATTAGAATGGTGCAGGAAGGCACCCCTGAATTAAAAAAATGGCTAGAAATTGTGCTGGGAGGTTCCCGATTTTGATCCACCCATGCTTATATAGGGTAATAAAACTCACTTACCCTACGGACGTCGGCAGTATTGTCCTGGACGGACGGATTACGTCCGATGTTGGTACAGGGTCCCTAGGACAGTCCGTCGGGGTCCCAACCACCGAAGTTTTTTCCCCCCGTATGTGATTAGTGCCGTTGTTGCATGTTTTTCTTTTTCTTTTTCAGATCTAAGAAATGTCTATTAAGATAGCCAGTTTGAATGCGTATGGCCTGAGGGATCGGGGCAAGACGCTCGCCTGCTTCGTGACCTCTTGTCGTACAACGTGGATGGGCCGCGATCAAGAGACTCACTTTGTTTGCGAAGTCGACTCGACGATATTGCTGGATGACGACTTTGTCGTTTATTCAGCATATAGAACCAGCGGAGCCAGAGGTGTTTCTTTGCTGGTTAAGCGTACCCTGGACGCGAGGGTTGACCTTGTCCATGTCGGTGCCGAGGGCCGACTGATCGTGGCCGATATTGCAGTGAAAGCAAGTCGTTCCGGCTGATTGCGGTTTATGCGCCCAATATTCCAAGGCGTGTCTCTTTCTTTCGGCTGTTGGAGCCCTTCATGGTGCATTCAACACGGCTAATCTTAGTTGGGGACTGGAATGCCATCCTAACCCCAAATGGGATAGAGGGAGGGCGCTAGCGGGTGGAGTGGTGATCGTAGCCTGGTCAATCTTGTCGGCGATTTTGGTCTCGTCGATAGATACCGGGTCGATCATCCGGAAGGGGCATGTGGACGTGGACGCGTAGTTGGCCCTCTACCCGGGTATCAGCGTACCTGGATAGGGTGTTAGTGAGAGAAGCCGACATAGACTTCTTAGAATGTCCAACGTTCCACTGGTTAGGCTACGGATCACAAACTCGTTTGTGCCCGTGTGGTGTTAGATTTTTAGGCCTAGGTTGGCTGGTTATTGGAAGTTCAACCAGTCCTTACTGGACAGGCGGGACTTTCGTGACCAGCTGACAAAACTAGTTCAGCGGGCGTTAATTGGGCGAGTCATTGGGGAGTAAGTGGTGGGTTAGTCTTAAGGACTCCATTAGGTCTTTTCGCCACCAAATATAGCCAGCGGCTCAACCTAGATAGGGCTGCGGAGGCAAAGACACTTAGAGCTAATTTCGCCCGGGCGGAGGGCTGGTGGGATTCCACAGAAATAGCCTTAGCCAGGGAGCCCTGGAGCGTTCGACGGAGCGCTACATGGGCCAGGTGAGTGGGAACTAAGTTAAGCAGATGTCTTCCGAAGCTGTGAAAATGGGCGCGGAACTGCGCAAGGAAGAAATTCGAGCCGGCGACCGGTATTCGAGAGGTACGCGACCCGGAGGGACATCTCCTTGGGTCGACCGACGACATGTGCGAGGCGTTCCGGCAGCATTTCGAACACCGATTTACCAAGGAGCCTGGTCTCCGTGACGAGGACTTTCGCAGCTATTTGGCTGACTTTCCCCGGCTTTTGCCGGCTAGGCAGCTGGCTGCGGGGGAATTACGGAGGACGAAATCTACGTGGCTTTGAAGGTCGGCAGTGGCAAGTCGCCGGGTTTGGATGGTTTGCCCTATGAATTGTACTTGAGGATGTCGCACCTTTTGTCCGCTCTTGGCAGTCGTGTTCAACCACTGGTTTCGGCAGGGGTCCATCGATGTCGGATCACCAGGGGCGTGATCACGCTGTTGAAAAAAGGCAAGAAGGTTGGGAGGGAACTAGACGATTACAGGCCCATAACTCTGCTAAACACAGAGTTAAAGATTTTTACAGCCAAGATCCTGACGAATCGCTTGCAGCTAGTTGCCGAGTCTCTGTTGGAACCGGATCAGACTTGTTCTGTGAAGGGGGAGAACAATTCAGAGCAACCTGCATGATTCGCACGATCATAGAGGGTGTAGAAGACGACGATGAGGCTGCGCTGATCAATTTTAGATCAGTCCAAGGCATTTGATAGGATTGACCATGGCTACCTGGCTGCTGTCCTGCAGGCCGCCGGATTCAAACCCGACTTCAGCCGCTGGATTAGCCTTCTGTATCGCTCCCCCCGGGCTGTGGTACAGGTGAACGGGAAGCTGTCAGGCGCTTTCGCGCTGTCTGGGTGGTCCGACAGGGTTGTCCACTGTCTTCTCTCCTTTATGTCTTGGCGTTGGAGCCTCCTTCGCCGGCTAAGGGACGAGACGGGCAGTCCGGTCCTGCGTGGAATTGAAGTCCCTGGCGGAGCTCGCGAAGGCCGGGGTTTCTGCGTACGCCGATGACGTAACGACCTTTTGTGTCCTCCCGCAGGGACATGGGAGCGGTACACCGGGCGCTTTGTACGGTACGAGAAGGTGACAGGGGCCAGAATTAACTGCGACAAGTCATCCGGCTTGCGGTTAGGTGCCTGGAAGGGTTTCCTCCCGGGGCCCTTCAGCTGGACGGACGGGCCGGTCAAGCTCCTCGGGTTTGGTTCGGTCCGGACTTACAGCTGGAGAAAAACTGGTCAGAAGTACTGGCAAAGGTCGGCGCGTCGGTCAAGATTTGGCGTCGACGGGGTCTCTCCGTGAAGCTTGGCGGAGGTGTGTAACACATACCTCTTTCCCATGATCCTTTACCGGCTGTCAATGCGCTTCCCGCTGTGACGATCATGAGAAGGCGCTCGAGCGTTTGCTATTCTCCCCTGTCTTTGGAGAGGACGCAAACACATGGTCGACAAAGGAGTCTATTGCCTCCGTCCGTGTCAAGGGGGGGTCTGGGGATGCACCACACTTGAGGAGCCACGTGCTCGCTTCAAGGTTGGCATTCCTCGAACGCGTTAGAGGAAGATGCGGTTGCTTGCGGGGGTAGTGAGGGACATGTTCCCTTGCCTTACCATCACGCCCCCGACCCTATGGCTGACCGTCGGGCCTTGGGTGCGACCGAAATTCCTCCCTCGAATGTCTGGCGGCTTTGAGCCATTCCCACGGTCCGGTGACCTTTCACAGCCTAGGAAAAATCTTCTATCGGGGATTAGTGGAGGGTGCCGTGAAGGATAAGCTGTGGAGTAAGCTCGGCATGTCGAGAGTGGAGTACCGCTCTCATTGGTCTTGGGCGCCAGGTGCAGATTGGCTCAGCAACTCTGAGTTTTCTCTGACCTGGCGATTGGCTCGGAATGGTTTGTCTCTCAATGACAAGCGTTTCGCAGACCTAGCGGATTTGCCAGATTGTAGACGTTGCAACCTTGGAATCAAGGAGACGTCTGCGCACGCCTTCTTCCATTGTTCGCGCGTTCGCCCGTTGTGGGCGCGTGTCAGCGAGTTGACTGCTCGTATCGCGCCGCGGGAGCTCGTGCTCATTGATCGCGCATACGCTGTGGACAATGTGTTGGCCCCCGTACTCTGGAGTGAAGCGGATGGTGTTTCTGACGCTGCTGGCTTCGGCTAAGAATGGTGATATGGACGACGCGACTGGAGAAATCTTGCAGGGCGGTCGTCTTTCGGATCAGGATCTAATCCGATATTTTGAGCACCAGCTCAAAATGAAGATTAGAACTGAACGGAAACGGCTGCACCCGACAGACTTTTGCGAAGGTGGATACATGCTGGCAAGAGCCTGGTTCGTGTGACCGGGGCCTTGATTTTCTTTTAGATCTGCTAATCACATCGGGGGGATTCCTTTGGAACCCTTCCCGTGGTTAAGGTAGATATTCTTTTGTGTACCTAGTTAATGTGAGTGTATGGGTTGTCCTAGCCTGTTCCCGGCTCCAATACTTTTGTTATGATCCAGTTCGAATCCCCTTTGTCCATCGTTATTTTGTCCCGTTTTACTCTCGGCTGGGTCAGCCTTATATATTCCCCAGTCAATTTATTTTTAACCTGCTTCTCCTTTCCCGTAGAAAGAGAGCTACTTGATTTGCCTTTTAAGGCAGAATACAGTGGCCTCTTAATTGTGAGGGTGTGTTTGGGTCTTATATACCATGTATATGATGTTCATTTGAAATTGTTTTTAGTTTGGGGTTTTTTGTTTCTTCATTCCCCCTTCCCATCATGTCATTTCATGCACAAATTTTTAAATCTATTTTTGTATTATATTTGTAAATAGTCACAAATTTTTATGTACATTTGGGGCGTTTTGTAGGTCCCTGGTATAGTTTTTGCGGTATTTTGGTGTACGATATGTATGAGTGTTGATGGACAAATTCTTATGGTGATTGAGAAAAGAATTATAACGTATGTATGGGTCGTGAATCCGATTAGCTAGGTATAAGATAGTGTACTGAAGACCACCCCAGGATTTGTTCCCCCTCCCATTTTCAGCCTTGTGCACCATAATTCTTTGTATTTAAAGAATAAATAAAACCAGCCATCCCCCAGACTTTTGTTTGTGTGGTGTTTGGCAAAAAAACCAGAGCGAAGCTTTTGTTTCCACCAAATGATATTAGCTATCAATTTGGTTTTTTTGGAGTTTTGCTTGCATTCAGCCCGAGTTTATTGCTCAGGCCAGCGCAAAGTAGCGTTTCACAGCACGCGAAACACCGAATTACAACTACCCGGTGTTCAGCCACTGGAAGGTGGCAATGGCCTGTAATAGGCCCGGAAGAGAATCGGTCCTCTCCACCACGGCCTCGGTGGGAGGGAAAGAGGGGACTGGAGTTTACCACCTAGGATCGACCCCTCTTCGGAAGTATCAGCAGCATCTCCACATCGCAGCTACCTACCTCTGGGTGGAATGAGTAGAATCACTACTGGGGAGAATTACTACGCTCAAATGAACTTGAAGTACGCGGAATTTATCGAAACAGAACTGGTTTCGGTCCCTGAACAGTTAGCTAATAAGAAGCCCGTATCATTACCCTGATAACAAAAAGACCTTAAATCCATAGAAGCTAATTGGGGTCCCCAGGGATTCTTTTGAAGAAATGACCGAAGCATTGAACGTCAAAGCCAGGGCCGTAGCAGAGGGGGCAGTTGCCATGGGACGTCCTGCTTGGATCTGCAGGGGAGGCGAAGGCCCTATTAAGAATGATCATGGAAACTAAGACTCTCCGTCCATACGGAGTATATGGGCACTAAAAACTCAAAATTACCCTGCATGGCGTCCCAATGGACGATAATACGAGGACCATATCGGTGCTTTTGCCGGATATGGCAAAGTGTCCGTCTCCTCGCTTTGATCCAAAGGCAAACTGTAACGGGTGACATGACCTCAAGTGACCTTGACGAAGGAGAGGATTGAAAAGATCCCCAACATCATTACTTGCAGGGGTCCGCAAGATATTCGTGATTGTGGAGGGAAGAAAAGCCGGCTGTTGGGTCTGTGGGGCAGCGAACATGTTGCCAAGACTTGCCCGACTAAGAACCCGCCCCCAAAGGCCCAAACAGCCGAAGCAGCCGCAGCAGAAAAGAAAAGGCAGGGGAAAGGAGACGACTAAGCCCTGCAACACCAACTCCAGCTCAGACTGGCAATAAGGAGGGCGAGTGGCAGGTGGTCGGTAGAAGGAGGCAAAGACTCCTTCTCCGGCAAAGACGTCGCCACCCGTCAAGACGCCTCCAAAACAGACTCCGGCAAAAGCAGCATCCCCGGCTAAACAGAAGGCGTGCCCCGCAGCAAAAGCGCCGCCTCTGGGCGGGGGCCGGGCGGAGCCCCGGTGAGGTCTCCCTCCCCGCCGAAACGCCGGCCAAACATGAACAGAAGATGAGTCTCTCCCCCAAGAAGGTGGAAGAAATGGACGTGGAAAGGTCGGCGTCCTTAAAACGTGGGAGAGACGACGAAGAGGAGCATCATGAAAAACCCAAGAGTCGACGGAGTAGGAGCGTGGAACGAAGAAAACACAGGGACAAATGCTCATCACTTCAGTCTCCCCAATTAAGGTGCTCCTACGCGCAGAAAGCCGGGAGCCTGCCCACTCTTCTCCACAGAAAGGTGTCCCAGTCCCCGACCTTTGAGCTGACCCCCCTGAAAAGATCCACTACTCCCACGCTCCCCTCCCCCTTCTCATTCCTGCCTACCCGACATAAAGAAAATTCCCCTCCCGCATGGGGATGCCCTCATGAAAATCAACGAGAGCATTGTGTCAGAATGGTCGTCGCAGAGGAGAAACTTACTGAAACCGCTTCTTAAGCTCACTTCGGTCAGGGACTATCCACGGACGACCTAAAAACTTTCCCCGGGCCCCGGGCGTCATTACCCTGATACGTAACACAGGAGGCAACCTGAGGGTCTGGGACCACATAGCGCAGGTTAAAAAACATTACTCAAATATTAGAATGGTGCAGGAAGCCGCCCCTGAATTAAAAAAAATGGCTAGAAATTGTGCTGGGAGGTTCCCGATTTTGATCCACCCATGCTTATATAGGGTAATAAAACTCACTTACCCTACGGACGTCGGCAGTATTGTCCTGGACGGACGGATTACGTCCGATGTTGGTACAGGGTCTAGGACAGTCCGTCGGGGTCCCAGCCACCAGAGATTTTTTCCCCGTATGTGATTAGTGCCGTTGTTGCATGTTTCTTTTTTCTTTTTCAGAAATGTCTATTAAGATAGCCAGTTTGAATGCGTATGGCCTGAGGGATCGGGGCAAGGCGGCTCGCCTGCTTCGTGACCTCTTGTCGTGCGGCGTGGATGTGGCCGCGATCCAAGAGACTCACTTTGTTTGCGAAGTCGACTCGTGTGTGCTGGATGACGACTTTGTCGTTTATTCAGCATATGGGAGCCGGTGGGCCAGAGGTGTTTCTTTGCTGGTTAAGCCACCGGACGCGAGTGGTTGACCTTGTCCATGTCGGTGCCGAGGGCTTGCTGATCGCAGTCGATATTGCAGTGAAAAGCAGTCGTTCCGGCTGATTGCGGTTTATGCGCTCAATGTTCAGGGCGAGCGTGTCTTTCTTTTCGGTCAGCGGAGCCCTTCATGGTGCATTCAACGGCTAATCTTAGTTGGGGACTGGGAATGTTATCCTAACTCCCCAAATGGGATATACAAGTGCTAGTGTAGGAGTGTGATCGGTCATTGGTCTTGTCGGCGATTTGGTCTTGGTCGATAGATACCGGGTCGACCATCCGAAGGAGCATGACGTGGACGCAGTTGGCCCTCTACCCGGTATCAGCGTACCTGGTTAGGTTAGTGAGAGAAGCCGACAGTAGACTTTTGTAATCGTCCAACGTTCCACTGGTTAGGTTGTTGATGATCACAAACTCGTTTGTGCTCGTGAAAGCAGATTTTAGGCTTAGTTGGCTGTTATTGGTGTTCAACCAGTCTCCACGGGATGAAAAAAGTGGATTTTCGTGACCAGCTGACAAAACTAGTTCAGCGGGCGTTAATTGGGCGAGCTGCCGGGGAGTAAGTGCGGGCGGTCTAAGGATCAATAGGGTTCTCTGCCACCAAATATAGCCAGCGGCTCAACCCAGATAAGGCTGCGGAGGCAAAGACACGAGTTAATTGCTCAAGTAGTTGTGATTCTCGAAAACAGTTTTATTAGGAGGCTCTGGAGCACCCGACCAGCGGGCGTCATATGGGTCAGGTAATTAGGTTGTTAAGCAAGATGTTCTCCGGTGTCAGGAAATGGGCGCGGAACTGCGCAAGGAAGAAACGCCTGCCGAGCTAATACCCCGCATATTCAGGGCGTTATCTCGGGAGGCAAGGGTCTCCCAGTCGACCCTGATTGATACGTGCGAGGCGTTCCGGCAGCATTTCGAACGACCGATTTATCAAGCGAGCCCGTCTTCCGTGACGACTTTCGCAGCCATTGGCTTGACTTTCCCCGGCTTTTGTCATTGGAAGGTTAGTTGGCAAGGGGAGATTACGGAGGACGAAATCTACGTGTTTGAAGAAGGTCGCAGGTGGCAAGTCGCCAGGTTTTGATGGTCGGTTCTATGAATTGTACTTGAGGATGTCGCACCCTTGTCCCGCCTTGGCAGTCGTGGGCCCAACCACTGGTTTCGGTAGGGGTCCATCCCCGGTCGGATTCCATTGTAAGCATCACGCTGTTGGAGAAAAGGCAAGAAGGTTGGGAGGAACTAGATGATTACAGGTCTACAACCTGCTAAACACAGAAGAAGATTAAGATCCCGACGAATCGCTTGCACAAAGTTGCCGAGTCTCTGTTGAACCGGATCAGACTTGTTCAGGAAGGAGAAGAATTCAGAGCAACCTGCACTTGATTCTACCGGGATCACAGAGGCAGAAGACGGATGATGAGGCCGCGCTGATCAATTTAGATCAGTCCAAGGCACGGATAGACTTGACCATGGCCACCCACCAAGCTGTCCCTGCGGGTGTCGTCGGATTCAAACCGACTTCAGCCGCTGGATTAGCCTTTCAGTCGCTCCCCCGGGCTGTGGTACAGGTGAACGGGAAGCTGTCGGGCGCTTTCGTTGTCTAGGTCGTCCGACAGGGTTGTCCACTGTCTTCTCCTTTATGTCTTGGCGTTGGAGCTCAAGCCGCCAAGGGACGAGACGGGCAGTCCGGTCCTGCGGGAATTGGAAGCCCCGGCGGAGCTCGAGCCAGGGTTTTCTGCGTACGCCGATGACGTAACGACCTTTGAAGCCCCGCAGGGACATAGAGGCGGTACACCAGGCGCTTGTACGGCATGAGAAGGTGACAGGGGCCAGAATTAACTGCGACAAGTCATCCGGCTTGCGGCTAGGTGCAGCGAGTTTCCTCTCAGTTCTCTTCAGCTGGATGACGGCCGGTCAAGCCCTTCGGAGTTTGTTCGGTCCGGACTTACAGCTGGAGAAAAACTGGTCAGAAGTACCGGCAAAGGTCGGCGCGTCGGTCAAGATTTGGCGTCGACGGGGTCTCTCCGTGAAGGGCTTGGCGGAGGTGGTAACACATAATTTTCCCATGATCCTTTACCGGCTGTCAGTACTTCCTTTGTGACGATCATGAGAAGGCGCTTTCCGAGCGCTAGTTATTCTCCCTAGTTCTCGAGAGGACGCAAACACATGGTCGACAAAGGAGTCTGTTGCCTCCGTCCGTGTCAAGGGGTCTTTGGGGATGCCGCCACTTTGAGGAGCCACGTGCTCGCTTCAAGGTTGGCATTCTCTAGGTGCGCGCGAGGAAGATCGGTTGCTTGCGGGGGTAGTGGACAGGACATGTTCCCTTGCCTTATCATCACGCCCCCGACCCTATGGCTGACCGGTCAGGCCTTGGGTGCGACCGAAATTCCTCCTCGAATGTCTGGCGGTTTACAGCCATTCCACGGTCCAGTGACCTTCACAGCCTAGGAAAATCTTCTATCGGGGATTAGTGGAGGGTGCCGTGAAGGATAAGCTGTGGAGTAAGCTCGCATGTCGAGTGGAGCACTGCTCATTGGTCTTGGGGCGCCAGGTGCAGATTGGCTCAGCAACTCAGAGTTTTCTGACCTGGCGATTGGCTCAAATGGTTTGTCTCTCAATGACAAGCGTTTCGCAATGCCCTGGCGGTGGATTTGCCAGATTGTGAACGTTGCAACCTTGGAATCAAGGAGATGTCTGCGCACGCCTTCTTCCATTGTTCGGGCGCGTTCGCCCGTTGTGGGGCGCGTGTCGGCGAGCGATTGCCCGCAGCCGCGGCTGCGGGAGCTCGTGCTCATTGATCGCGCATACGCTGTGGACAATGTTGCCCCGTACTTCTGGAGCAGCGATGGGTGTCTTCACGCTGCTGGCTTCGGCTAGAATGGTGATATGGACGACGCGACTGGAGGAAGTCTTGCGGGGCGGTCGTTCGATCAGGATCTAACTCGATATTTTGAGCACCAGCTCAAAATGAAGATTAGAACTCGAACGGAAACGGTTGCACCCGACAGACTTTTGCGAAAGGTGGACAAAAAGGGCGAGCCTGGTTCGTGCGACCGCTAGCCTTGATTTTCTTTTTTAGATCTGCTAATCACATCGGGGGGGATTCCTTTGGAACCCTTCCTCGTGGTTAAGGTATAGAAATCTTTTTGTGTACCTAGTTAATGGGAGTATGGGTTGTCCTAGCCTGTTCCCGGCTCCAATGCTTTTGTTATGATCCGTTCGAGATCCCCTTTGTCCACTTGTTATTTTGTCCTGTTTTACTCTCGGCTGGGTCAGCCTTATATATTCCCCGTCCAATTTATTTTTAACCTGCTTCTCCCATCTCTGTAGAAAGAGAGCTACTTGATTTTGCTCTCAAGGCAGAATACAGTGGCCTCTTTAATTATGAGGTGTGTTTGGGTCTTACTAACACTATGTATGTTTTCATTTGACATTGTTTTTGTTTTGGGGATTTTTGTTTCTTCATCTCTTCCCATCATGTCATTTCATGTATAAATTTTTAAATCTATTTTTGTATTATATTTGTAAATAGTTACAAATTTTTATGTACATTTGGGGGTTTTGTAGGTCCCTGGTATGGAGTCGGCATTTTTGCATGATATGTATGAGTGTTGATGGACAAATTTACATGATTGAGAAATTGTAACGCATGTATGGGTCGAATCCGATTAGCTAGGTATAAGATAGTGTACTGAAGACCACCTCAAGTTTTGTTCCCCTTCCCATTTTTTGGCCTTGTGCCATAATTCTTTGTATTTAAAGAATAAATAAAACTAGCCATCCCCCCCCAGACTTTTGTTTGTGTGGTGTTTGGCAAAAACCAGAAACAAGTTTTGTTCCACCGTGATATTAGCTATCAATTTGTTTTCGGGTTTGTTTGCATTCCAGCTCGAGTTTATTGCTCGGGCTAAAGGCAAAGTAAAGGTCTTCTGCCAACGCGAAACACCGGATTGCAACTACCTGTGTTCGGCCACTTAGTGGCAATGGCCTGTAATAGGCCGGAAGGCCGGTCCTCCCACCACGGCCTCGGTGGAGGAAAGAGGGAGACTGGAGCTTACCACCTAGGATCGACCCCTCTTCGGAAGTATCAGCAGCATCTCCCATACCTTCTACCTCTGGTGGAATGGAGGTAGAATCATTACTAAGGGAGAGAGTACTACGCTCAAATGAACTTGAAGTACGCGGAATTTATCAAGGAAGCAGAACTGGTTTCGGTCCCCGAACAGTTAGCTCTAATAGAAGCCCGAATAATTACCTTGATAACAGTTGACCCCAAAACACACAAATTAATTGGGTCCCCAGGGACGTGTTTGAAGAAAGAGTTGTGTTAATTGAAGATCAAAGCCAGGGCCGTAGCGAGAGAGGCGGTGCTATGTGGGACGTCCTGCTTGGATCTGCAGGGGGAGGCGGTTGCCTTATCAGAGTGGTCTTGGAAACCAAGACACTCAAATCCACAGCAGAGTACATGGGTACTAAGAAACTTAAAATCACCCTGCATGGCGTCCCACCAGACATCGCCGAGGGTCTATATTGGTGCTCTTTGCGGGATATGGCAAGGTGGCCAGCTTCTTGCTGGGTGTCAAAGGCAGGCTTTTTGACGGCGATGATCTTCCGGCGACCTTGACAAAAGAGAAGATAGATAAGATCCCGAAGGACCCTACCAGAGGGGGTCAAAGATATTTGTGATTGTGGAGGGAAGAAAGCCGTGCTGCTGGGTCTGCGGGCGGCGGAACATGTTGCCAAGGTTTCTGCTCGATGAAGAACCCACCCCCAAAGGCCCAAACAGCCAAGCAGCCGCAGCAAGAGGAAAAGGAAAGGAGACGACCAAGACAGCAACACCAACTCCAGCACAGACTGTCAGTAGGGAGGGCGAGGGCAGGTGGTCGGCAGAAAGAAGGCGAAGACTCTTCCCCGCGAAGGTGCCGCTCCCTGTCAAGACGCCTCCAAAACAGACTCCGCAAAAGCAGCGTCCCTAGCCAAACAGAAGGCGTGCCCGGCAAAAGCGCCGTCTCTGGGCGGGGAGCCGGAAAACAAAAGGAGCCCCCGGTAGAGGTCTCTCCCGCCAAAACGCCGGCCAAACATGTACAGAAAAGGAGTCCCTCCCCCAAGAAGGTGGAGGAAATGGACGGAAAGGTCGGCGTCCTTAAAACGCGGAAGAGACGACGGAGGAAGCGGAGCTAAGGTACTGCGATAAACCCAAGAGTCGACGGAGGAGTAGGAGCGGAACGAAGAAGACACAGGGATAATGTACATCTCTCCTGGTTTCCAGTTAGGTGCTCCTATGCGCAGAAAGCTAGAGCCGCCCTTCTCCACAGAAGGTGTCTCAGTCCCCGAACCTTCGAGCTGACCCCCTGAGAAGATCCACTACTCCCTCTCCTCCCCTTCTCCTGTTCCGGCCCCTACCGCATAAAAGAAAAATTCTCCTCATGGGGATGCCCTCATGAAAATTAATGAAGACATTAAGCCAGAGGGCTACCGCAAAGGAGAAATTTGCTCAAACCACCTTAAAGCTACTTCGGTGAAAGGACCAGCTACGGACAACTCCTAGGAACTTTTCCCAGGCCTCAGGTGTCATTACCCCGATACGTAACACAGAGCAAATCCTTGAGGGTTCAAATTCTACATAGCTCAGGTTAAAAAGCATTACTCAAATATTAGAATGGTGCAGGAAGGCAATTTCGAATTAAAAAAAATGGCTAGAAATTGTGCTGGGGAGGTTCCCCATTTTGATCCACCCATGCTTATATAGGGTAATAAAACTCACTTACCCTACGGACGTCGGCGGTATTGTCCTGGACGGACGGATTACGTCCGATGTTGGCACAGGGTCCCTAGGACAGTCCGTCGGGGTCCCCAGCCACCAGAGATTTTTTCCCCCGTATGTGATTAGAGCCACATGGCCGTTTTTCTTGTTCTCTTTTCAGGCCTAAGAAATGTCTACCAAGATAGCCAGTTTGAATGCGTATGGCCTGAGGATCGGGGCAAGGCGGTTGCCCGCTTCGTGACCTCTTGTCGTACGGCGTGGATGTGGCCGTTATCCAAGAGACTCACTTTGTTTGCGAAGTCGACTCGTGTGCTGGATGACGACTTTGTTGTTTATTCAGCATATGTGAGCCGGCGGGGCCAGAGGTGTTTCTTTGCTGCTGTTGCGGTACTCTGGACGCGAGGCTGGACTTTGTCCATGTCGGTGCCGAGGGCCGGCTGATCGTGGCCGATATTGCAGTGAAAAAGCAAGTCGTTCCGGCTGATTGCGGTTTATGCGCCCACGTGTTCAAGGTGAGCGTTCTTTCTTTCGGCTGTTGAGCCCTTCATGGTGCATTTCAACACGGCTAATCTTAGTTGGGGACTGGAATGCCATCCTAACCCCCAAATGGGATAGAGGGAGTGGGCGCTAGCGGTGGAGCGGTGATCGTAGCCTGGTCAATCTTGTCGGCGATTTTGGTCTCGTCGATAGATACCGGGTCGATCATCCGGAAGGGAGCATGTGGACGTGGACGCGTAGTTGGCCCCCTACCCGGGTATCAGCGTACCTGGATAGGGTGTTATGTGAGAGGAAGCCGACAGACTTCTTAGAATGTCCAACGTTCCACTGGTTAGGCTACACGGATCACAAACTCGTTTGTGCCCGTGTGGTGTTAGATTTTAGGCCTAGGGTTGGCTGGTTATTGGAAGTTCAACCAGTCCTTACTGGACAGGCGGGACTTTCGTGACCAGCTGACAAAACTAGTTCAGCGGCGTTAATTGGGCGAGTCATTGGGAGGCGGTGGGTTAGTCTTAAGGACTCCATTAGGTCTTTTCGCCACCAAATATAGCCAGCGGCTCAACCTAGATAAGGCTGCGGAGGCAAAAGACACTTAGAGCTAATTTCGCCCGGGCGGAGGCTGGTGGGGATTCCCTAGAAATAGCCTTAGCCAGGAGGCCCTGAGCGTTCGACTAGCGGGCGCTACATGGGCCAGGTGTCCCGGCTAAGTTAAGCAAGATGTCTTCCGGGAAGTTGTGAAAACGGCGCGGGAACTGGAAAGTAAGGAAGAATGTCGAGCCAGCACTGTAACATTCGGAGAGGTACACCTGAGGGACATCTCCTTAGGTCGACCGACGACATGTGCGAGGCGTTCCGGCAGCATTTCGAACACTGATTTACCAAGGAGCCTGGTCTCCGTGACGAGGATTGCGCAGCTATTTGGCTGACTTTCCCCGGCTTTTGCCGGCTGAAGCGGCTAGCTGCGAAGGGGAGATTACGGAGGACGAAATCTACGCATTGGAAGAAGGCCTGTGGCAAGTCGCCAGGTTTGATGGTCGAACGCGAATTGTACTTGAGGATGTCGCACCTTTATCCCGCTCTTGGCAGTCGTGTTCAACCACTGGTTTCGGCAGGGGTCCATCCCTCGGTCGGATCACCAGGGCGTGATCACGCCGTTGAGAAAGGCAAGAAGGTTGAGGAACTAGACGATTAGGCCCATAACTCTGCCAGAGTTAAAGATTTTGGCCAAGATCCTGACGAATCGCTTGCAGCTAGTTGCCGAGCCCTGTTGGAACCGGATCAGACTTGTCGTGAAGGAGAACAATTCAGAGCAACCTGCACTTGATTCGCACGATCATAGAGGGTGTAGAAGACGACGATGAGGCCGCGCTGATCAATTTAGATCAGTCCAAGGCATTTGATAGGATTGACCATGGCTACCTGGCTGCTGTCCTGCAGGCCGCCGGATTCAAACCCGACTTCAGCCGCTGGATTAGCTCTCTGTATCGCTCCCCCCGGGCTCGTGGTACAGGTGAACGGGAAGCTCGTCGGGCGCTTTCGCGTTGTCTAGGTCGGTCCGACAGGGTTGTCCACTGTCTTCTCTCCTATGTCTTGGCGTTGGAGCCTCCTTCAAGCCGGCTAAGGGACGAGCATGGTGCAGTCCGGTCCCGTGGAATTGGAAGTCCCTGGCGGAGTCAGGAGCCAGGGCGTTTCTACGCCGATGACGTAACGACCTTTTGTGTCCTCCCGCAGGGACAAGGAGGCGGTACACCAGGCGCTTTGTACGGTACGAGAAGGTGACAGGGGCCAGAATTAACTGCGACAAGTCATCCGGCTTGCGGTTAGGTGCCTGGAAGGGAGTTTCCCTCCCTGGGGCCCTTCAGCTGGACGGACGGGCCGGTCAAGCTCCTCGGAGTTTGGTTCGGTCCCGACTCACAGCGAGGAAAACTGGGTTTGGAAGTACTGGCAAAGGTCGGCGCGTCGGTCAAGATTTGGCGTCGACGGGGTCTCTCCGTGAAGGGCTTGGCGGAGGTGTGTAACACATACCCTTCCTACGATCCTTTACCGGCTGTCAGTACTTCCCCCTTGTGACGACGCTGAGAAGGCGCTCGAGCTGCTTCATATTTCTCCTGTCTTTGGAGAGGACGCAAACACATGGTCGACAAAGGAGTCTGTTGCCTCCGTCCGTGTCATGGGTCTGGGGATGCCACACTTCTGAGGAGCCACGTGCTCGCTTCAAGGTTGGTAGCCCCCAGCGCGTTAGAGGAAGATTCGTTGCTTGCGGGGGTAGTGAGGGACATGTTCCCTTGCCTTACCATCACGCCCCCGACCCTATGGCTGACCGTCAGGCCTTGGGTGCGACCGAAATTCCTCCTCGAATGTCTGGCGGCTTTACAGGCCATTCCACGGTCCAGTGACCTTTCACAGCCTAGGAAAATCTTCTATCGGGGATTAGTGGAGGGTGCCGTGAAGGATAAGCTGTGGAGTAAGCTCGGCATGTCGAGAGTGGAGTACCGCTCTCATTGGTTTCTGGGGCGCCAGGTGCAGATTGGCTCAGCAACTCTGAGTTTTCTCTGACCTGGCGATTGGCTCGGAATGGTTTGTCTTCAATGACAAGCGTTTCGCAAATGGGCCTGGCGGATTTGCCAGATTGTGAACGTTGCAACCTTGAATCAAGGACACGTCTGCGCACGCCTTCTTCCATTGTTCGCGCGTTCGCCCGTTGTGGGCGCGTGTCGGCGAGTTGATTGCCCGTACCGCGCCGCGGGAGCTCGTGCTCATTGATCGCGCATACGCTGTGGACAATGTGTTGCCCCCGTACTCTGGAGTGAAGCGGATGGTGTTTCTGACGCTGCTGGCTTCGGCTAGAATGGTGATATGGATCGACGCGACTGGAGGAAGTCTTGTGGGCGGTCGCCTTTTTCGGATCAGGATCCATCCGATATTTTGAGCACCAGCTCAAAATGAAGATTAGAACTGAACGGAAACGGCTGCACCCGACAGACTTTTGCGAAAGGTGGATACATGCAGCGAAGCCTGGTTCGCGTGACCCTGGGCTAGCCTTGATTTTCTTTTTAGATCTGCTAACACATCGGGGGGATTCCTTTGGAACCCTTCCGTGGTTAAGGTAGATACTCTTTTGTGTACCTAGTTAATGTGAGTGTATGGGTTGTCCTAGCCTGTTCCCGGCTCCAATACTTTTGTTATGATCCAGTTCGAGATCCCCTTTGTCCATCGTTATTTTGTCCCGTTTTACCCGGCTGGGTCAGCCTTATATATTCCCCAGTCCAATTTATTTTAACCTGCTTCTCCCATCTCTGTAGAAAGAGAGCTACTTGATTTTGCCTTTTTTAAGGCAGAATACAGTGGCTCTAGACTATGAGGGTGTGTTGGTCTTACTAACACTATGTATATGTTTTCATTTGACATTGTTTTTGTTTTTGGGGGATTTTTGTTTTCTTCATTCCCCCTTCCCATCATGTCATTTCATGTATAAATTTTTAAATCTATTTTTTTGTATTATATTTGTAAATAGTTACAAATTTTTATGTACATTTGGGGCGTTTTGTAGGTCCCTGGTATGGAGTTTGCGGTATTTTGGTGTACGATATGTATGAGTGTTGATGGACAAATTCTTATGGTGATTGAGAAAATTGTAACGCATGTATGGGTCGTGAATCCGATTAGCTAGGTATAAGATAGTGTACTGAAGACCACCCCAAGTTTTGTGCCCCCTCCCATTTTTCGGCCTTGTGCCATAATTCTTTGTATTTAAAGAATAAATAAAACTAGCCATCCCAGACTTTTGTTTGCTTTGTGTGGTGTTTGGCAAAAAAACCAGGCAAACTTTTGTTTCCACCGTGATATTAGCTATCAATTTGGTTTTTGGGTTTTGCCCATTCCAGCCCGAGTTTATTGCTCAGGCCAGCGCAAAGTAGCGTCTCACAACGCGAAACACCGGATTGCAACTGCCAGTGTTCGGCCACTTAGTGGCAATGGCCTGTAATAGGCCGGAAGAAGTCGGTCCTCCACCACAGCCTCGGTGGGAGGGAAAGAGGAGACTGGAGTTTACCACCTAGGATCGACCCCTCTTCGGAAGTATCAGCAGCATCTCCCATACCTTCTACCTCTGGGTGGAATGGAGGTAGAATCATTACTAAGGGAGAGGAGTACTACGCTCAAATGAACTTGAAGTACGCGGAATTTATCAAGGAAGCAGAACTGGTTTCGGTCCCTGAACAGTTAGCTCTAATAGAAGCCCGAATAATTACCTTGATAACAAAGGACCTTAAAACACATAAGCTAATTGGGGTCCCCAGGGACGAAGAAAGTGATAAAGCATTGAACATCAAAGCCAGGGCCGTAGCGAGGAGGGGCGGTGCCATGTGGAACGTCCTGCTTGGATCTGCAGGGGAGGGCGAAGGCCTAATGGGAGTAGTCATGGAAACTAAGACTCTCCAAATCCATACGGAGTATATGGGCACTAAGAAACTCCAAAATTACCCTGCATGGCATCCCAATGGACATCGCCGAGGACCATATCGGTGCCTTTTTTGCCGGATATGGCAAAGTGTCAGAAGTCTCCTCGCTACGGTCAAAGGCAGGCTTCTTAACGGGTGACATGACCCTCCAAGTGACCTTGACGAAGGAGAGGATTGAAAAGATTTAACATCGTACTTGCAGGGGTCACCAAGATATTCGTGATTGTGGAGGGAAGAAGCCGGCCTGTTGGGTCTGTGGGGCGGCGGAACATGTTGCCAAGACTTGCCCGACTAAGAACCCGCCCCCAAAGGCCCAAACAGCCAAGCAGCCGCAGCAAGAAGAAAAGGCAGGGGAAGGAGACGACTAAGCCTGCAACACCAACTCCAGCTCAGACTGGCAATAAGGAGGGCGAGTGGCAGGTGGTCAGTGAAGAAGGCCCAAAGACTCCTTCTCCGGCAAAGACGTCGCCACCCGTCAAGACGCCTCCAAAACAGACTCCGGCAAAGCCTTTATCCCCGAGCTAAGCAGAGGCGTGCCTGCCAAAAGCGCCGCCTCTGGGTGGGGGGGCCGGAAAAACAAAAGGAGCCCCCGGTAGAGGTCTCCCCTCCCGCCAACGCCAGCCAAACATGAACAGAAGATGAGTCTCTCCCCAAGAAGGTGGAAGAAATGGACGTGGAAAAGGTCGGCGTCCTTAAAACGTGGGAGAGACGACGAAGAGGAGCATCATGAAAAACCCAAGAGTCGACGGAGGAGTAGGAGCGTGGAACGAAGAAAACACAGGGACAAATGCTCATCACTTCCGGTCTCCCCAATTAGGTGCTCCTACGCGCAGAAAGGGTGTCCCAGTCCCCGACCTTTGAGCTGACCCCCCTGAAAAGATCCACTACTCCCGCTCCTCCCCCTTCTCATTCCTGCCCCCTACCCGACATAAAAAGAAAATTCCCCTTCCGCATGGGGATGCCCTCATGAAAATCAACGAGAGCATTGTGTCAGAATAGTCGTCGCAGAGGAAGAAACACTGAAACCGCTTCTTAAGCTCACTTCGGTCAAGGGACCTCCACGGACGACCCTAAAAACTTTTCCCAGGCCCCAGGCGTCGTGCCCTGATACGTAACACGGGAGGCAACCTGAGGGTCACAGGACCACATAGCCCAGGTAAAAAAACATTACCCAAATGTGGAATGGTGCAGGGAAGGCACCCCCGAATTAAAGAAAATGGCTAGAAATTGTGCTGGGAGGGTTCCATTTTGATCCACCGTACTTATATAGGGTATTAAAACTCACTTACCCTACGGACGTCGGCGTGTGTCCTGGACGGACGGATTACGTCCGATGTTGGTACAGAGTCCCTAGGACAGTCCTGCGTCAGGGTCCCAACCACCAGAGATTTTTTCCCCGTATGTGATTAGAGCCGTTGTTGCATGTTTCTTGTTCTCTTTTCAGGCCTAAGAAATGTCTATCAAGATAGCCAGTTTGAATGCGTATAGCCTGAGGGATCGGGGCAAGGCGGCTCGCCTGCTTCGTGACCTCTTGTCGTACGGCGTGGATGTGGCCGCAGTCAGAGACTCACTTTGTTTGCCGAAGTCGACTCGTGTGTGCTGGATGACGACTTTGTCGTTTATTCAACATGGGGTCGGCGGGCCAGAGGTGTTTCTTTGCTGGTTAAGCGTACCCTGGACGCGAGGTTGACCTTGTCCATGTCGGTGCCGAGGGCCGGCTGATCGTAGCCGATATTGCAGTGAAAAGCAAGTCGTTCCGGCTGATTGCGGTTTATGCGCCCAATGTTCAAGGTGAGCGTGTCTCTTTCTTTCGGCTGCTGGAGCCCTTCATGGTGCATTCAACACGGCTAATCTTAGTTGGGGACTGGAATGCCATCCTAACCCCCAAATGGGATAGAGGGAGGGGCGCTAGCGGGTGGAGTGGTGATCGTAGCCTGGTCAATCTTGTCGGCGATTTTGGTCTCGTCGATAGATACCGGGTCGATCATCCGGAAGGGAGCATGTGGACGTGGACGCGTAGTTGGCCCTCTACCCGGGTATCAGCGTACCTGGATAGGGTGTTAGTGA
>JBBBDQ010027402.1:0-13465 GCA_037127315.1 Ascarosepion bandense | reverse complement strand
CTCAGTTCCTTTCTTTATAATTAATTCTTCTTCCTCCACCCATTGATTCTTTTCTTTCTTTTTCACTCACTTCCTCTCTTTATAATTAATTCTTCTTTCCTCCACCCATTGATTCTTTTTTTCTTTCTCTACTCACTTCTCAAGTAATTTAATCTTCTTTCTCCTACCCATTGATTCTTTTTTTCTTTTCACTCACTTCCTTTCTTTATAATTAATTCTTCTTTCTCCACCCATTGATTCTTTTTTTCTTTCTCACTCACTTCCTTTCTTTTATAATTAATTCTTCTTTTCTCCAATTCCATTGATTCTTTTTTTCTTCTTTCTGCCCACTTCCTCTCTCTTTATAATTAATTCTTCTTTCCTCCACCCATTGATTCTTTCTTTCTCACTCACTTCCTTCTTAATTAATCTTTCTTTCCTCCACCCATTGATTCTTTTCTTTCTGTCACTTCCTCTCTTTATAATTAATTCTTCTTTCCTCCACCCATTGATTCTTTTCTTTCTTTCTCACTCACTTCCCTCTCTTATAATTAATTCTTCTTTCCTCCACCCATTGATTCTTTTTCTTCACCACTTTCCTCTTTATAATTAATTCTTCTTTCCTCCACCCATTGATTCTTTTCTTCTTCTCACTCACTTCCCCTTTATAATACCTCCTTTTCTCTTTTCCTCCACCCATTGATTCTTTTTTTTTCTTTTCACTCACTTCCTCTCTTTATAATCACCTTTCTTTCCTCCACCCATTGATTCTTTTCTTCTTCTCACTCACTTCCTCTCTTTATAATTAATTCTTCTTTTCCTCCACCCATTGATTCTTTTCTTCTTTCATCACTTCCTCTTTTATAGCCCACTTTTCTTTCCTCTGTTCCAACATCTTTTCTTCTTTCAGCCCATTTCCTCTTTATAATTAATTCTTTCCTCCACCCATTGATTCTTTTCTTCTTTCACTCACTCTCCCTTCTTTATAATTAATTCCTTCTTCTCCAATTCCATTGATTCTTTTTTTCTCTCACTCACTTCCTCTCTTATAATTAATTCTTCTTCCTCCACCCATTGATTCTTTTCTTTCTTTCTCACTCACTTCCTCTCTCTTTACATACCACCTTCTTTCTCCACCCATTGATTCTTTTTTTTCTTTCTCACTCACTTCTTTCTCTTATAATTAATTCTCTTTCTCCAAAATTTGTTGATTCTTTTTTCTTCTCACTGCCACTTCTCTTTATAATTAATTCTTTCTTCCTCCACCCATTGATTCTTTTTTTCTTTCTCACTCACTTCCTTTCTTTATAATTAATTCTTCTTTTCTCCACCCATTGATTCTTTTTTTCTTTTCTCACTACTCTTCTTTATAATTAATTCTTCTTTCCTCCACCCATTGATTCTTTTTTTCTTTCTCACTCACTTCCTCTCTTTATAATTAATTCTTCTTTCTCCACCCATTGATTCTTTTTTCTCTTTCACTCACTTCCTTTCTTTATAATTAATTCTTCTTTTCTCCACCCATTGATTCTTTTTTTCTTTCTCTACCACTTCCTTTCTTTATAATTAATTCTTCTCTTTTTTCTCCTACCCATTGATTCTTTTCTTCTTTCTCACTCACTTCCTTTATAATTAATTCTTCTTTCCTCCACCCTTGGATTCTTTTTTTCTTTCTCACTCACTTCCCCTTTCTTTATAATTAATTTCTTCTTCTCCACCCATTGATTCTTTTTTTCTTCTCACTCACTCTTTCTCTTTTATAATTAATTCTTCTTTCCTCCACCCATTAATTTTTCTTCTCACTGTTTCCTCTCTCTTTATAATTAATTCTTTCCTCCACCCATTGATTCTTTTTTTCTTTCTCACTCACTTCCTTTCTTTATAATTAATTCTTCTTTTCTCCACCCATTGATTCTTTTTTCTTTCTCACTCACTTCTTCTTTATAATTAATTCTTCTTTCTCCACCCATTGATTCTTTTCTCACTCACTTCCTCTCTTTATAATTAATTCTTCTTTCCTCCACCCATTGATTCTTTTTTTCTTTCTCACTCACTTCCTTTCTCTTTATAATTAATTCTTCTTTCCTCCACCCATTGATTCTTTTCTTCTCACTCACTTCCTCTCTTTATAATTAATTCTTCTTTTCTCCACCCATT
This sequence comes from Ascarosepion bandense, assembly GCA_037127315.1. Classification (NCBI taxonomy): domain Eukaryota; kingdom Metazoa; phylum Mollusca; class Cephalopoda; order Sepiida; family Sepiidae; genus Ascarosepion; species Ascarosepion bandense. Next base: position 11,329 of record JBBBDQ010027402.1, on the reverse strand, counting down.
GATTCTTTTTTTCTTTCTCACTCACTTCCTTTCTTTATAATTAATTCTTCTTTCCTCCACCCATTGATTCTTTTCTTCTTTCTCACTCACTTCCTTCTCTCTTTATAATTAATTCTTCTTTTCTCCACCCATTGATTCTTTTTTTCTTTCTCACTCACTTCCTTTCTTTATAATTAATTCTTTCTTCTCCACCCATTGATTCTTTTTTCTTTCTCACCACTTCTTCTCTTTATAATGACTCTTCTTTCTCCACTCCATTGATTCTTTTTTTTTTCTTTCTCACTCACTTCCTTTCTTTACAATTAATTCTTCTTTCTCCACCCATTGATTCTTCTTTTTCTTCTTTCTTTCCTCACTGTTTCCCTTTATAATTAATTCTTCTTTCCTCCACCCATTGATTCTTTTTTTTCACTCTACTCTTTAACACTAATTTCTTTTCCACCCCATTGATTCTTTTTTTCTTCTCACTCACTTCTCTTTATAATTAATTCTTCTTTCCTCCACCCATTGATTCTTTCTTCTTTCTCACTCACTTCCTTCTTATAATTAATTCTTCTTTCACCCATTGATTCTTTTTTTTTCACTACTTCCTTTCTTTATAATTGAATTTCTTCTCCAGCTCCATTGATTCTTTTTTTTTTCTTTCTCACTCACTTCCTCTCTTTATAATTAATTCTTCTTTTTCCACCCATTGATTTTTCTTCTCAAATTGTTTCCTTCTTTATAATTAATTCTTTCTTCTGCCCATTGATTCTTTCTTCTTTCTCACTCACTTCCTCTCTTTATAATTAATTCTTCTTTTTCTCTCCACCCATTGATTCTTTTTTTCTTTTCACTCACTTCCTTTCTTTATAATTAATTCTTCTTTCCTCCACCCATTGATTCTTTTTTTCTTTCTCACTAATTTCCTCTCTTATAATTAATTCTTTCTTTTCTCCACCCATTGATTCTTTTTTCTTTCTCACTCACTTCCTTTCTTTATAATTAATTCTTCTTTCCTCCACCCATTGATTCTTTTCTTTCTTTCTCACTCACTTCCTCTTTTATAATTAATTCTTCTTTTTCTCCACCCATTGATTCTTTTTTTTCTTTCTCACTCACTTCCTTTCTTTATAATTAATTCTTCTTCTCCACCCATTGATTCTTTTTTTCTTTCTCACTCACTTCCTCTCTTTATAATTAATTCTTTCTCCACCCATTGATTCTTTTTTTCTTTCTCTACCTACTTTATAATTGTTCTTCTTTCCTCCACCCATTGATTCTTTCTTTCTTTCTGTCTCTCTCTCTTTGTGTGTTTCATTCTTCTTTCCTCCACCCATTGATTCTTTTCTTCTTTCTCTCACATTTCCTCTCTTTATAATTCTTCTTTCCCTCCACCCATTGATTCTTTTCTTCTTCTCTCACACTTCCTCTCCCTTATAATTCTTCCTCCACCCATTGATTCTTATCTTCTTTCTCACTCACTTCCTCTATTTATAATTAATTTTTCTTCTCCACCCATTGATTCTTTTTCTTCTTTCTCTCACACTTCCTCTCTTTATAATTCTTCTTTCCTCCACCCATTAGATTCTTTTCTTCACTCACTTTCTTTATAATTAATCTCTTTCTCTTTCCTCCAACCACTATCTTTCTCTTTCTTCACTCACTTCCTCTCTTTATAATTAATTCTTCTTTCTCCACCCCACGATCTTTTCTTCTTCACACACACTTCCTCTCTTTATAATTAATTCTTCTTTCCTCCACCCATTGATTCTTTCTTCTTTCTGCCTCCTCTCTCTTTATAATTAATTCTTCTTTCCTCCACCCATTGATTCTTTTCTTCTTTCTCACTCACTTCCTCTCTTATAATTAATTCTTCTTTCTCCACCCACTGATTCTTTCTTCTTTCTCACACACTTCCTCTCTTTATAATTAATTCTTCTTCTCCACCCATTGATTCTTTTTCTTCTTTCTCTCACACTTCCTCTCTTTATAATTAATTCCTTCTTCCTCCACCCATTGATTCTTTTTCTTCTTTCTCACACACTTCCTCTCTTTATAATTAATTCTTTTTCCTCCACCCATTGATTCTTTTCTTCTTTCTCTCACACTTCCTCTCTCTTTATAATTAATTCTTCTTTCCTTCACCCATTGATTCTTTTCTTCTTTCTCACACACTTCCTCTCTTTATAATTGACTCTTCTTCCTCCACCCATTGATTCTTTTCTTCTTTCTCACTCACTTCCTCTCTTTATAATTAATTCTTCTTTCCACCTATTGATTCTTTTCTTTCTCACATACTTCCTCTTTTATAATTATCTCTTCTTCCTCCACCCATTGATTCTTTTCTTCTTTCACTCACTTCCTCTCTTTATAATGGCATCTTTTCTTCTCCACCCATTGATTCTTTCTCTTCTCCTACTCTCTTTAGAATTTGAATTTTCTCTCCACCCATTAGATTCTTTTTCTTCTTTCTCTCACACTTCCTGCTCACTCCTTCTTTCCTCCACCCATTGACTTTTCTTCTTTCTCACACACTTCCTCTTTATAATTAATTCTTCTTTCCTCCACCCATTGATTCTTTCTTTCTCACACACTTCCTCTCTTTATAATTAATTCTTCTTTTCCTCCACCCATTGATTCTCTTTTCTTCTTTCTCACTCACTTCCTCTCTTTATAATTAATTCTTCTTTCCTCCACCCATTGATTCTTTTCTTCTTTCTCACCCTACCCCTCTCTTTATACTCACACTTCTTCTTCCTCCACCCATTGATTCTTTTCTTCTTTCTCTCACACTTCCTCTCTTATAATTAATTCTTCTTTCCTCCACCCATTGATTCTTTTTCTTCTTTCTCACACACTTCCTCTCTTTATAATTAATTCTTCTCCACCCATTGATTCTTTTCTTCTTCACACACTTCCTCTCTCTTTTGTGAATTGTTCTTCTTTCCTACACCCATTGATTCTTTCTTCTTTCTCACACACTTCCTCTCTTTATAATTAATTCTTCTTTCCTCCCACCCATTGATTCTTTTCTTTCTTTCTCTCACACTTCCTCTCTCTTCTTTATAATTAATTTTCTTTTCCTCCACCCATTGATTCTTTCTCTTTCTCACACACTTCCTCTCTTTACAATTAATTCCTTCTTTCCTCCACCCATTGATTCTTTCTTTCTCTACACACTCTCCTTTATAATGAATTTCTTCTTTCCTCCACCCATTGATTCTTTCTTTCTCTCATACACCTTCCTCACTAATTCTTCTTTTCCTCCACCCATTGATTCTTTTTCTTCTTCACACACTCTCTCTCTTTATACCAATTCTTCTTTCCTCCACCCACTGATTCTTTCTTCTTTCTCTCACACTTCCTCTTTATAATTAATTCTTCTTTCCTCCACCCATTGATTCTTTTCTTCTTCTCTCTACCACTTCCTCTCTTTATAATTAATTCTTCTTTCCTCCACCCATTGATTCTTTTCTTTCTTTCTCATTTTCTCTCTTTATAATTAATTCTTCTTCTCCACCCATTGATTCTTTTCTTTCTTTCTCTCATACTTCCTCTCTTGCATTTGTCTTTCTTCCTCCACCCATTGATTTTTCACACACTTCCTCTCTTTATAATTAATTCTTCTTTCCTCCACCCATTGATTCTTTCTTTCTTTCTACACACTTCCTTCCTTTATAATTAATTCTTCTTTCCTCCACCCATTGATTCTTTTCTTTCTTTCTTTCACACTTCCTCTCTTTATAATTAATTCTTCTTTCCTCTGTCTGTTGATTCTTTTTCTTTCTGCTTGTACACTTCCTCTCTTATAATTAATTTCTTTCCTCCACCCATTGATTCTTTCTTTCGTTCGTTACCTCTCTTTATAATTAATTCTTCTTCTCCACCCATTGATTCTTTTCTTCTTTCTCACACACTTCCTCTCTTTATAATTAATTCTTCTTTCCTCCACCCATTGATTCTTTTCTTCTTTCTCACTCACTTCCTCTCTTTATAATTAATTCTTCTTCCCTCCACCCATTGATTCTTTCTTTCTCTCACATCTCTCTCTTATAATTAATTCTCTTCTTCTCCACCCATTGATTCTTTTCTTTCTTTCTCTCACACTTCCTCTCTTTATAATTAATTCTTCTTTCCTCCACCCATTGATTCTTTTTCTTCTTTTCACAAGAATTTCCTCTTTATGAATTAATTCTTCTTTCCTCCACCCCCAGCTGATTCTTTTCTCTTCTTCTCACACACTTCCTCTCTTTATAATTAATTCTTCTTTCCTCCACCCATTGATTCTTTTCTTCTTTCTCACTCACTTCCTCTCTTTATAATTAATTCTTCTTCTCCACCCATTGATTCTTTCTTTCTCACTCACTCTCTCTTTATAATTAATTCTTCTTTCCTCCACCCATTGATTCTTTTCTTCTTTCTCTCACACTTCCTCTCTTTTATAATTAATTCTTTCTTCTCCACCCATTGATTCTTTTCTTCTTTCTCACACACTTCCTCTTTATAATTAATTCTTCTTTCCTCCACCCATTGATTCTTTTCTTCTTTCTCACACACACTTCCTCTCTTTATAATTAATTCTTCTTTCTCCAATCTAGCCATCTTTTCTTCTTTCTACACACTTCCTCTTTATAATTAATTTTTCTTCTCCACCCATTGGATTCTTTTTCTTCTTTCTCACTCACTTCCTCTCTTTATAATTAATTCTTCTTTCCTCCACCCATTGATTCTTTTCTTCTTTCTCACTCACTTCCTCTCTTTATAATTAATTTTTTCTTTCTTCCACCCATTGATTCTTTTTTTCTCTTTTCTCACCACTTCCTCTTTCTTTATAATTAATTCTTCTTTCCTCCACCCATTGATTCTTTTCTTTTTTCACTCACTTCCTCTCTTTATAATTAATTTTTCTTTCCTCCACCCATTGATTTTCTCTGCTAATTTCTCTTTATAATTAATTCTTCTTTCCTCCACCCATTGATTCTTTTCTTCTTTCTCACTCACTTCTCTCTTTTATAATTAATTCTTCTTCTCCACCCATTGATTCTTTTCTTCTTTCTCACTCACTTCCTCTTTATAATTAATTTTTCTTTCTTCCACCCATTGATTCTTTTTTCTTTCTCACTCACTTCCTTTCTTTATAATTAATTCTTTCTTCCTCCACCCATTGATTCTTTTCTTTTCTCACTACTCTCTCTTATAATTAATTTTTTCTTTCCTCCACCCATTGATTCTTTTTCTTCTTTCTCTCACACTTCCTCTCTTATAATTAATTCTTCTTTCCTCCACCCATTGATCTTCTTTCTTCTTCTCACTCACTTCCCTCTCTTTATAATTAATTCTTCTTTCCTCCACCCATTGATTCTTTTCTTCTTTCTCACTCACTTCCTCTCTTTATAATTAATTTTCTTTCTTCCACCCATTGATTCTTTTTTTCTTTCTCACTCACTCTTTCTTTATAATTAATTATTCTTTCCTCCACCCATTGATTCTTTTTCTTTTCTCACTCACTTCCTCTCTTTATAATTAATTTTTCTCTTTCCTCCACCCATTGATTCTTTTCTTTCTCTCACACTTCCCTCTTTATAATTAATTCTTCTTTCCTCCACCCATTGATTCTTTTCTTCTTCACTCACTTCCTCTCTTTATAATTAATTTTTCTTTCCTCCACCCATTGATTCTTTTCTTTCTCACTCACTTCCTTCTTTATAATTAATTATTCTTTCCCTCCACCCACAGATTTTCTTTTCTCTTTCTCACTCACTTCCTCTCTTTATAATTAATTATTCTTCCTCCACCCATTGATTCTTTCTTCTTTCTCTCACACTTCCTCTCTTTATAATTAATTTTTCTTCCTCCACCCATTGATTCTTTTCTTCTTTCTCATACTCACTTCTCTCTTTATAATTAATTTTTCCCTCCACCCATTGATTCTTTTCTTTCTTTCTCTCACACTTCCTCTCTTTATAATTAATTCTTTCTTTCCTCCACCCATTGATTCTTCTTTCTTCTTTTCTCTACCACTTCCTCTCTTATAATTAATTTTTCTTTCCTCCACCCATTCATTCTTTTCTTCTTTCTCTCACACTTCCCTCTTTTATAATTAAATCTTCTTCCCTCCACCCATTGATTCTTTTCTTTCTCTCACTCACTTCCTCTCTTATAATTAATTCTTCTTTCCTCCACCCATTCATTCTTTCTTTCTTTCTCTCACACTTCCTCTCTTTATAATTAATTCTTCTCTTTTCCTCCACCCATTGATTCTTTTCTTTCTCTCACACTTCCTCTCTTATAATTCTTCTTTTCCACCCATTGATTCTTTTCTTCTCTCTTTCTCTCACACTTCCTCTCTTTATACTCACCATCTTTCTTTCCTCCACCCATTGATTCTTTCTTTCTCACTCACTTCCTCTCTTTATAATTAATTTTTCTTTCCCTCCACCCATTCATTCTTTCTCTTTCTCTCACACTTCCTCTCTTTATAATTAATTCTTCTTTCCTCCACCCATTGATCTTTTCTTTCTTTCTCACTCACTTCCTCTCTTTATAATTAATTCTTCTTTCCTCCACCCATTGATTCTTTTCTTCTTTCTCACTCACTTCCTCTCTTTATAATTAATTTTCTTCTTCCACCCATTGATTCTTTTTTTCTTTTCTCACTCACTTCCTTCCTTTATAATTAATTATTCTTTCCTCCACCCATTGATTCTTTTCTTTTCTCACTCACTTCCTCTCTCTTTATAATTAATTTTTCTTTCTTCCACCCCATTGATTCTTTTTTCTTTCACTTACTCTCTCTTTATAATTAATTATTATTCTTCTTCCTCCACCCATTGATTCTTTTCTTTTCTCACTCACTTCCTCTCCTTTTATAATTAATTCTTCTTTCCTCCACCCATTGATTCTTTTCTTCTTTCTCACTACTTCCTCTCTTTATAATTAATTATTCTTTCCTCCACCCATTGATTCTTTTCTTTTTCTCACTCATCTCTCTCTCTTTATAATTAATTTTTCTTTTCCTCCACCCATTGATTCTTTTCTTCTTTCACACTTCCTCTTTATAATTAATTCTTCTCTTTCCTCCACCCATTGATTCTTTCTTTCTCACTCACTTCCTCTTTATAATTAATTCTTCTTTCCTCCACCCATTGATTCTTTTCTTCTTTCTCACTCACTTCCTCTTTATAATTAATTTTTCTTCTCCACCCATTGATTCTTTTCTTCTTTCTCACTCACTTCCTCTCTTTATAATTAATTATTCTTTCCTCCACCCATTGATTCTTTTTCTTTTCTCACTCACTTCCTCTCTTATAATTAATTTTTCTTTCCTCCACCCATTGATTCTTTTCTTCTTTCTCTCACACTTCCTCTCTCTTTATAATTAATTCTTCTTCTCCTCCACCCATTGATTCTTTTTCTTCTTTCTCACTCACTTCCTCTCTCTTTATAATTAATTCTTCTTTCCTCCACCCATTGATTCTTTTCTTCTTTCTCTACCTACTTCCTCTCTTTATAATTAATTTTTCTTTCCTCCACCCATTGATTCTTTTCTTCTTCTCACTCACTTCCTCTCTTATAATTAATTATTCTTTCCTCCACCCATTGATTCTTTTCTTTCTCACTCACTTCCTCTCTTCTTGCAATTAATTTTTCTTTCCTCCACCCATTGATTCTTTTCTTCTTTCTCACTCACTTCCTCTCTATATCAATTCTTCTTTCTCCACCCATTGATTCTTTCTTCTTTCTCTATCACTTCTCTCTTTTATAATTAATTCCTTCTTTCCTCCACCCATTGATTCTTTTCTTCTTTCTCTCACACTTCCTCTCTTTATAATTACTTTTTCTTTCCTCCAAATCTTTTACTGATTCTTTTCTTTCTCACTCACTTCCTTCTCTTTATAATTAATTATTCTTTCCTCCACCCATTGATTCTTTTCTTTCTACTCACTTCCTCTCTTTATAATTAATTTTCTTTCCTCCACCCATTGATTCTTTTCTTCTTTCTCTCACACTTCCCTCTCTTTGCACACACTTCTTCTTCTCCACCCATTGATTCTTTTCTCACTCACTTCCTCTCTTTATAATTAATTCTTCTTTCCTCCACCCATTGATTCTTTTCTTCTTTCTCTCACACTTCCTCTCTCCTTTGAAAATTAATTCTTCTTTCCTCCACCCATTGATTCTTTTCTTTCTTTCTCTCACACTTCCTCTCCTCTTTATAATTAATTCTTCTTCCTCCACCCATTGATTCTTTCTTTCTCACTCACTTCCTCTTTATAATTAATTATTCTTTCCTCCACCCATTGATTCTTTTCTTTTCTCACTCACTTCCTCTCTTTATAATTAATTTTTCTTCTCCACCCATTGATTCTTTTCTTCTTTCTCTCACACTTCCTCTCTTTATAATTAATTCTTCTTCCTCCACCCATTGATTCTTTTCTTCTTTCTCACTCACTTCCTCTCTTTATAATTAATTCTTCTTTCCTCCACCCATGGATTCTTTCTTTTTTCTTTCTTCTTTCTCACTCACTTCCTCTCTTTATAATTAATTCTTCTTTCCTCCACCCATTGATTCTTTCTCTTTCTCTCTCACATCTTCCTCTCTTTATAATTAATTCTTTCTCCACCCATTGATTCTTTTCTTCTTTCCTCACTCACTCTCCTTTATAATTAATTCTTCTTTTTCCACCCATTGATTCTTTTTCTTCTCACTCACTTCCTCTCTTTATAATTAATTTTCTTTCTTCCACCCATTGATTCTTTTTTCTTTTCTCACTCACTTTCCTCTTATAATTAATTATTCTTTCCTCCACCCATTGATTCTTTCTTTTTCTCACTCACTTCTCTCTTTATAATTAATTTTTCTTTCCTCCACCCATTGATTCTTTTCTTCTTTCTCTCACACTTCCTCTCTTTATAATTAATTATTCTTTCCTCCACCCATTGATTCTTTCTTCTTTCTCACTCACTTCCTCTCTTTATAATTAATTTTTCTTTCCTCCACCCATTGATTTTCTTCTTCACTCACTTCCTCTTCTTTATAATTAATTATTCTTTCCTCCACCCATTGATTCTTTTCTTTTCTCACTCACTTCCTCTCTTTATAATTAATTCTTCTTCCTCCACCCATTGATTCTTTCTCTTTCTCTCACACTTCCTCTCTTTATAATTAATTCTTCTTTCCTCCACCCATTGATTCTTTTTCTTCTTTCTCACTCACTTCCTCTCTTTATAATTAATTATTCTTCCTCCACCCATTGATTCTTTTCTCTTTCTCACTCACTCTTTATAATTAATTTTTCTTTCCTCCACCCATTGATTCTTTTTCTTCTTTCTCACTCACTTCCTCTCTTATAATTAATTTTTCTTTTCCTCCACCCATTGATTCTTTCTTTCTCACTCACTTCCTCTCTTTATAATTAATTATTCTTTCCTCCACTCCATTGATTCTTTTCTTTCTCTCTCTTTTCTCACTCACTTCCTCTCTTTATAATTAATTTTTCTTTCCTCCACCCATTGATTCTTTTCTTTCTTTCTCACTCACTTCCTCTCTTTTATAATTAATTCTTTATTCTTTCCTCCACCCATTGATTCTTTTCTTCTCACTCACTTCCTCTTTATAATTAATTCTTCTTTCCTCCACCCATTGATTCTTTTCTTCTTTCTCACTCACTTCCTTTATAATTAATTATTCTTTCCCCTCCACCCATTGATTCTTTTCTTCTTTCTCACTCACTTCCTCTCTTTATAATTAATTTTTCTCTCCACCCATTGATTTTCTTTCTACTCACTCTCTCTTTATAATTAATTTTTCTTTCTCCACCCATTGATTCTTTTCTTCTTTCACTCACTTCCTCTCTATAATTAATTATTCTTTCCTCCACCCATTGATTCTTTCTCTTCACTCACTTCCTCTCTTATAATTAATTTTTCTTTTCCTGCTCCATTGATTTTTCTTCTTTCTCACTCACTTCCTCTCTTTATAATTAATTATTCTTTCCTCCACCCATTGATTTTCTTCTTTCTCACTCAATTTCCTCTCTTTATAATTAATTATTCTTTTCTCCACCCATTGATTCTTTTCTTCTTTTCACTCACTTCCTCTCTTTATAATTAATTTTTTCTTTTCCTCCACTCCATTGATTCTTTCTTCTCTTTCTCACTCACTTCCTCTTTATAATTAATTATTCTTTCCTCCACCCATTGATTCTTTTCTTCTTTCTCACTCACTTCCTCTCTCTTTATAATTAATTATTCTTTCCCCCACCCATTGATTTCTTTCTCACTCACTTCCTCTCTTTATAATTTTAATGTCATTCTTTCCTCCACCCATTGATTCTTTTCTTTCTTTCTCTCACACTTCCTCTCTTTATAATTAATCTTTCTTTCTCCACCCATTGATTCTTTTTCTTCTTTTCATCACTTCCCTTTTATAATTAATTTTTCTTCCTCCACCATTGATTCTTTTCTTCTTCTCACTCACTTCTCTTTATAATTAATTATTCTTTTTCCTCCACCCATTGATTCTTTTCTTCTTTTCACTCACTTTCCTTTATAATTAATTTTTCTTTCCTCCACCCATTGATTCTTTCTTCTTTCTCACTCACTTCCTCTCTTTATAATTAATTTTTCTTCCTCCACCCATTGATTCTTTTCTTCTTTCTCACTCACTTCCTCTCTTTATAATTAATTATTCTTTCTCCACCCATTGATTCTTTCTTTCTCACTCACTTCCTCTCTTTATAATTAATTTTTCTTCCTCCACCCATTGATTTTCTTTCTTTCTCACTCACTTCCTCTCTTTATAATTAATTATTCTTTCCTCCACCCATTGATTCTTTTCTTCTTTCTCACTCACTTCTGCAATTAATTATTCTTTCCTCCACCCATTGATTCTTTCTTCTTTCTCACCACTTCCTCTCTTTATAATTAATTTTTCTTTCCTCCACCCATTGATTCTTTTCTTCTTTCTCACTCACTTTCCTCTCTTTATAATTAATTATTCTTTTCCTCTCTCCACCCATTGATTCTTTTCTCTTTCTCTCACACTTCCTCTCTTTATAATTAATTTTTTCTTCTCCACTCCATTGATTCTTTTCTCTTCTTTCTCACTCACTTCCTCTCTTTATAATTAATTTTCTTTCCTCCACCCATTGATTCTTTTTTTCTTTCTCACTCACTTCCTCTTTATAATTAATTATTCTTTCCTCCACCCATTGATTCTTTTCTTTCTTTCTCACTCACTTCCTCTCTTTATAATTAATTTTTTTTTCTTTCCTCCACCCATTGATTCTTTTCTCTCTTTCTCACTCACTTCCTCTCTCTTTATAATTAATTTTTCTTTCCTCCA
>JBBBDQ010027385.1:0-7500 GCA_037127315.1 Ascarosepion bandense | reverse complement strand
GATAGATAGATAAGTGAACAGACTTAGATAGATAGATATGAACAGACTCAAATAGATAGATAGATAGATAGATAGTAAATACATAGATAGATAGATAGATAGATAGACTCAGATAGATAGATAGATAGATATGAACAGACTCAGATAGATAGATAGATAGATATGAACAGACTCAGATAGATAGATAGATAGATATGAACAGACTCAGATAGATAGATAGATAGATATGAACAGACTCAGATAGATAGATAGATAGATATGAACAGACTCAGATAGATAGATAGATAGATATGAACAGACTCAGATAGATAGATAGATAGATAGAACAGACAGATAGATAGATAGATAGATATGAACAGACTCAGATAGATAGATAGATATGAACAGACTCAGATAGATAGATAGATATGAACAGATCTAGATAGATAGATAGATAAGGAACAGACTCAGATAGATAGATAGATAGATAGATACATATGAACAGACTCAGTAGATAGATATGAACAGACTCAGATAGATAGATAGATAGATAGATAGATAGATATGAACAGACTCAGATAGATAGATAGATAGATAGATATGAACAGACTCAGATAGATAGATAGATAGATAGATAAGGAACAGATTCAGATAGATAGATAGATAGATAGATATGAACAGACTCAGATAGATAGATAGATAGATAGATATGAACAGACTCAGATAGATAGATAGATAGATAGATATGAACAGACTCAGATAGATAGATATGAACAGACTTAGATAGATAGATATGAACAGACTTAGATAGATAGATGTGAACAGACTTAGATAGATAGATATGAACAGACTCAGATAGATAGATAGATAGATAGATATGAACAGACTCAGATAGATAGATAGATAGATAGATATGAACAGACAGATAGATAGATAGATAGATAGATATGAACAGACTTAGATAGATAGATATGAATAGACTCAGATAGATAGATAGATATGAACAGACTCAGATAGATAGATAGATATGAACAGACTTAGATAGATAGATATGAACAGACTCAAATAGATAGATAGATAGATAGATAGATATGAACAGACTCAGATAGATAGATAGATAGATAGATATGAACAGACTCAGATAGATAGATAGATAGATAGATAGATATGAACAGACTCAGATAGATAGATAGCTAGATAGATATGAACAGACTCAGATAGATAGATAGCTAGATAGATATGAACAGACTCAGATAGATAGATAGCTAGATAGATATGAACAGACTCAGATAGATAGATAGCTAGATAGATATGAACAGACTCAGATAGATAGATAGCTAGATAGATATGAACAGACTCAGATAGATAGATAGATAGATATGAACAGACAGATAGATAGATAGATAGATATGAACAGACTCAGATAGATAGATAGATAGATATGAACAGACTCAGATAGATAGATAGATAGCTAGATAGATATGAACAGACAGATAGATAGATAGATAGCTAGATAGATAGATATGAACAGACTCAGATAGATAGATAGATAGATAGATATGAACAGACAGATAGATAGATAGATAGATATGAACAGACTCAGATAGATAGATAGATAGATATGAACAGACTCAGATAGATAGATAGATAGATATGAACAGACTCAGATAGATAGATAGATAGATAGATATGAACAGACTCAGATAGATAGATAGATAGATATGAACAGACTCAGATAGATAGATAGATAGATAGATATGAACAGACTCAGATAGATAGATAGATAGATAGATATGAACAGACTCAGATAGATAGATAGATAGATAGATAGATATGAACAGACTCAGATAGATAGATAGATAGATAGATATGAAACAGACTCAGATAGATAGATAGATAGATATGAACAGACTCAGATAGATAGATAGATAGATATGAACAGACTCAGATAGATAGATAGATAGATATGAACAGACTCAGATAGATAGATAGATAGATAAGAACAGACTCAGATAGATAGATAGATAGATAGTAAGGAACAGACTCAGATAGATAGATAGATATGAACAGACTCAGATAGATAGATAGATATGAACAGACAGATAGATAGATAGATAGATAGATATGAACAGACTCAGATAGATAGATAGATAGATAGATAGATATGAACAGACTCAGATAGATAGATAGATATGAACAGACTCAGATAGACAGACAGATAGATAGATAGATAGATATGAACAGACTCAGATAGATAGATAGATAGATATGAACAGACTCAGATAGATAGATAGATAGATATGAACAGACTCAGATAGATAGATAGATAGATATGAACAGACTCAGATAGATAGATAGATATGAACAGACTCAGATAGATAGATAGATAGATAGATATGAACAGACTCAGATAGATAGATAGATATGAACAGACTCAGATAGATAGATAGATAGATATGAACAGACTCAGATAGATAGATAGATAGATATGAACAGACTAGATAGATAGATAGATAGATATGAACAGACTCAGATAGATAGATAGATAGATATGAACAGACTCAGATAGATAGATAGATAGATAAGGAACAGACTCAGATAGATAGATAGATAGATAGATAGATATGAACAGACTCAGATAGATAGATAGATAGATATGAACAGACTCAGATAGATAGATAGATAGATAGATATGAACAGACTCAGATACATAGATAGATAGATAGATATGAACAGATCAGATAGATAGATAGATAGATAGATATGAACACGCTCAGATAGATAGATAGATAGATAGATATGAACAGACTCAGATAGATAGATAGATAGATAGATATGAACAGACTCAGATAGATAGATAGTAGGATAAGGAACAGACCCTAGACAGATAGATAGATAGATAGATAGAACAGACTCAGATAGATAGATAGATAGATATGAACAGACTCAGATAGATAGATAGATAGATATGAACAGACTCAGAGAGATAGATAGATAGATAGATAGATAGATATGAACAGACTCAGAGAGATAGATAGATAGATAGATATGAACAGACTCAGATAGATAGATAGATAGATATGAACAGACTCAGATAGATAGATAGATAGATATGAACAGACTCAGATAGATAGATAGATAGATATGAACAGACTCAGATAGATAGATAGATAGATATGAACAGACTCAGATAGATAGATAGATATATATGAACAGACTCAGATAGATAGATAGATATGAACAGACTCAGATAGATAGATAGATAGATAGATATGAACAGACTCAGATAGATAGATAGATAGATATGAACAGACTCAGATAGATAGATAGATAGATATGAACAGACTCAGATAGATAGATAGATAGATATGAACAGACTCAGATAGATAGATAGATAGATAGATATGAACAGACTCAGATACATAGATAGATAGATAGATATGAACAGACTCAGATAGATAGATAGATAGATATGAACACGCTCAGATAGATAGATAGATAGATAGAAACAGACAGATAGATAGATAGATAGATAGATATACACAGACTCAGAGAGATAGATAGATAGATAGATATGAACAGACTCAGATAGATAGATAGATAGATAGATATGAACAGACTCAGATAGATAGATAGATAGATAGATATGAACAGACTCAGATAGATAGATAGATAGATAGATATGAACAGACTCAGATAGATAGATAGATAGATATGAACAGACTCAGATAGATAGATAGATATATATGAACAGACTCAGATAGATAGATATGAACAGACTCAGATAGATAGATAGATAGATAGATAGATATGAACAGACTCAGATAGATAGATAGATATGAACAGACTCAGATAGATAGATAGATAGATATGAACAGACTCAGATAGATAGATAGATAGATATGAACAGACTCAGATAGATAGATAGATAGATATGAACAGACTCAGATAGATAGATAGATAGATATGAACAGACTCAGATAGATAGATAGATAGATATGAACAGACTCAGATAGATAGATAGATAGATATGAACAGACTTAGATAGATAGATATGAACAGACTCAGATAGATAGATAGATAGATAGATATGAACAGACTCAGATAGATAGATAGATAGATAGATATGAACAGACAGATAGATAGATAGATAGATAGATATGAACAGACTCAGATAGATAGATAGATAGATAGATAGATATGAACAGACAGATAGATAGATAGATAGATAGATATGAACAGACTCAGATAGATAGATAGATAGATAGATATGAACAGACTCAGATAGATAGATAGCTAGATAGATATGAACAGACTCAGATAGATAGATAGATAGATATGAACAGACTCAGATAGATAGATAGATAGATAGATAGATAGATAGATAGATAGATAGATAGATAGATATGAACATAGATAGTTAGATAGATATGAACAGACTCAGATAGATAGATAGATAGATATGAACAGACTCAGATAGATAGATAGATAGATAGATATGAACAGACTCAGATAGATAGATAGATAGATAGATATGAACAGACTCAGATAGATAGATAGATATGAACAGACTCAGATAGATAGATAGATATGAACAGACTCAGATAGATAGATATGAACAGACTCAAAATAGATAGATAGATAGATAGATATGAACAGACTCAGATAGATAGATAGATAGCTAGATAGATATGAACAGACTCAGATAGATAGATAGATAGCTAGATAGATATGAACAGACTCAGATAGATAGATAGCTAGATAGATATGAACAGACTCAGATAGATAGATAGATAGATAGATAGATATGAACAGACTCAGATAGATAGATAGCTAGATAGATAAGGAACAGACTCAGATAGATAGATAGATAGATAGATATGAACAGACTCAGATAGATAGATAGATAGATAGATAGATAAGAACATAGATAGTTAGATAGATAAGGAACAGACTCAGATAGATAGATAGATAGATATGAACAGACTCAGATAGATAGATAGATAGATATGAACAGACAGATAGATAGATCGATAGATATGCACAGACAGATAGATAGATAGATAGATAGATAGATATGAACAGACTCAGATAGATAGATAGATAGATAGATAGATATGAACAGACTCAGGTAGATAGATAGATATGAACAGACTCAGGTAGATAGATAGATATGAACAGACTCAGATAGATAGATAGATAGATATGAACAGACTCAGATAGATAGATAGATATGAACAGACTCAGATAGATAGATAGATAGATATGAACAGACTCAGATAGATAGATAGATAGATAGTTATGAACAGACTCAGATAGATAGATAGATAGATAGATATGAACAGACTGATAGATAGTTAGATAGATATGAACAGACTCAGATAGATAGATAGATAGATATGAACAGACTCAGATAGATAGATAGATAGATATGAACAGACTCAGATAGATAGATAGATAGATATGAACAGACTCAGATAGATAGATAGATAGATATGAACAGACTCAGATAGATAGATAGATAGATATGAACAGACTCAGATAGATAGATAGATAGATAAGTGAACAGACTCAGATAGATAGATAGATAGATATGAACAGACTCAGATAGATAGATAGATAGATATGAACAGACTCAGATAGATAGATAGATATGAACAGACAGATAGATAGATAGATAGATATGAATAGACTCAGATAGATAGATAGATAGATAGATATGAACAGACTCAGATAGATAGATATATAGAGACAGACAGATAGATAGATAGATAGATAGATATGAACAGATTCAGATAGATAGATAGATAGATATGAAATTGATTCAGATAGATAGATAGATAGATATGAACAGACAGATAGATAGATAGATAGATATGAACAGACTCAGATAGATAGATAGATAGATATGAACAGACTCAGATAGATAGATAGATAGATATGAACAGACTCAGATAGATAGATAGATATGAACAGACAGATAGATAGATAGATAGATAGATAGATATGAACAGACAGATAGATAGATAGATAGATATGAACAGACTCAGATAGATAGATAGATAGATAGATATGAACAGATCTAGATAGATAGATAGATAGATAGATATGAACAGACTCAGATAGATAGATAGATAGATATGAACAGACTCAGATAGATAGATAGATATGAACAGACAGATAGATAGATAGATAGATAGATAGATATGAACAGACTAGATAGATAGATAGATAGATAGATGCTGAACAGACTCTAGATAGATAGATAGATAGATATGAACAGACTCAGATAGATAGATAGATAGATATGAACAGACTCAGATAGATAGATAGATATGAACAGACTCAGATAGATAGATAGATAGATAGATAGAAACAGACTCAGATAGATAGATAGATAGATAGATATGAACAGACTCAGATAGATAGATAGATAGATAGATATGAACAGACTCAGATAGATAGATAGATAGATAGATAAGGAAGGACTCAGATAGATAGATAGATAGATATGAACAGACTCAGATAGATAGATAGATATGAACAGACTCAGATAGATAGATAGATATGAACAGACTCAGATAGATAGATAGATAGATATGAACAGACTCAGATAGATAGATAGATATGAACAGATAGATAGATAGATAGATAGATATGAACAGACTAGATAGATAGATAGATAGATATGAACAGATTCAGATAGATAGATAGATAGATATGAACACCCAGACAGATAGATAGATAGATATGAACAGACTCAGATAGATAGATAGATAGATATGAACAGACCAGATAGATAGATAGATAGATATAAACAGACTTAGATAGATAGATATGAACAGACTCAGATAGATAGATAGATAGATATGAACAGACTCAGATAGATAGATAGATAGATAGAGAGAACAGACTCAGATAGATAGATAGATAGATAGATATGAACAGACAGATAGATAGATAGATAGATAGATAGATATGAACAGACTCAGATAGATAGATAGATAGATAGATAGAAACAGACTTAGATAGATAGATATGAACAGACTCCAGATAGATAGATAGATAGATAGATATGAACAGACTCAGATAGATAGATAGATATGAACAGACTCAGATAGATAGATAGATAGATAGATATGAACAGACTCAGATAGATAGATAGATAGATAGATAGATATGAACAGACTCAGATAGATAGATAGATAGATAGATAGATATGAACAGACTCAGATAGATAGATAGATAGATATGAACAGACTCAGATAGATAGATAGATAGATAGAAACAGACTCAGACAGATAGATAGATAGATAGATATGGAACAGACTCAGATAGATAGATAGATTGATAGATATGAACAGACTCAGATAGATAGATAGATAGATAAGTGAACAGACTCAGATAGATAGATAGATAGATAGATATGAACAGACTCAGATAGATAGATAGATAGATATGAACAGACTCAGATAGATAGATAGATAGATATGAACAGACTAGATAGATAGATAGACAGAT
>JBBBDQ010027383.1:0-23365 GCA_037127315.1 Ascarosepion bandense | reverse complement strand
TTTGGGGATGGGACTGCATTAATAGGAAATTAAGTGTGTTCACCGAGGATAGAGCATTTGGGGATGGACTGCATTAATAGGAAATTAAGTGTGTTCACCGAGGATAGAGCATTTGGGGATGGGACTGCATTAATAATAGGAAATTAAGCGTGTCCACCGAGGATAGAGCATTGGTGGATGGGACTGCATTAACAGGAAATTAAGCGTGTCCACCGAGGACAGAGCATTTGGGATGGACTGCATTAGCATAGGAAATTAAGCGTGTCCACCCTGAGGATACATTTCGTGGGATGTATCCATTACAGAAATTAAGTTGTCCACCCCAGGATAGACATTTGGGGATGAATTGCATTAACAGGGAAATTGGCGTGTTCACCGAGGATAGAGCATTGGGGGATGGGAATTGCATTAATAGAAAATTAAGTGTTCACCGAGGATAGAGCATTTGGGAGTGACCGTGTCTTTAATAGGAAATTAAGTGCCCACTGGAGGATGACATTTGGGGATGGGACTGCATTAATAGAAATTGCTTGTCCACTGAGGATAGATGATTGGTGGATGGGACTGCATTAATAGGAAATTAAGCGTGTCCACCGAGGATAGAGCATTTGGGGATGGGACTGCATTAATAGGAAATTAAGCGTGTCCAATTGAGGGATAGACATTGGGGGATGGGACTGCATTAATAGGAAATTAAGCGTGTCCACCGAGGGATAGAGCATTTGGGGATGGGACTGCATTAATAGGAAATTAAGCGTGTCCACCGAGGATAGGATATTGTGGATACACTGTATTAGGAAATTAAGTGTTCACCGAGGATAGAGCATTGGGGGATGTGACTGCATTAACAGGGAAATTAAGCGTGTCCACCGAGGATAGAGCATTTGGGGATGGGACTGCATTAATAGGAAATTAAGTGTGTTCAATGAGGATAGAGCATTTGGGGATGGGACTGCATTAATAGGAAATTAAGTGTGTTCACCGAGGATAGAGCATTTGGGGATGGGACTGGCATTAATAGGAAATTTAAGCTGTCCACCGAGGATAGAGCATTGTGATGGACTCTACTAATAGTAAAACGTTTTGTCCACCGAGGATAGAGCATTTGGGGATGTGACTGCACTTAATAGGAAATTAAGCGTGTCCACCGAGGATAGAGCATTTGGGGATGGGACTGCATTACTAGGAAATTAAGCGTGTCCACCGAGGATAGAGCATTTGGGGATGGGACTGCATTAATAGGAAATTAAGCGTGTTCACCGAGGATAGAGCACAGATGGGACTGCACAATAGGAATGGCGTGTTCAATGATATGGAGCATTTGGGGATGGACTGCATTAATAGGAAATTAAGCGTGTTCACTGAGGATAGAGCATTGGGGGATGGGACTGCAAATAATAGGAAATTAAGCGTGTCCACCGAGGATAGAGCATTGGGGATGGACCGCACACAGAAACGAAGGCAACCACCGAGGATAGAGGGCCTGGGATGGGACTGTATCATTAGGAAATTAAGCGTGTCCACCGAGGAGGGAGGACAGAGATGGGACTGCATTAATAGGAACAAGCGTGTCCACCGAGGATAGAGCATTTTGGGGGGATGGGACTTACGAACAGGGAAATTAAGCGTGTCCACCGAGGATAGAGCATTGGGGGATGGGACTGCATTAATAGGGAAAATTAAGTGTGTTCACCGAGGATAGAGCATTGGGGGATGGGACTGCATTAATAGGAAAATTGCTTGTCCACCGAGGATAGAGCATTTGGGGATGGGACTGCATTACTAGGAAATTAAGCGTGTCCACCGAGGATAGAGCATTTGGGGATGGGACTGCATTAACAGGGAAATTAAGCGTGTTCACCGAGGATAGGAGCATTTGGGGATGGGACTGCATTAATAGGAAATTAAGCGTGTCCACCGAGGATAGAGCATTTGGGGATGGGACTGCATTAATAGGAAATTAAGCGTGTTCATCTGCAGATAGAGCATTGGGGGATGGGACTGCATTAGGAAATTAAGCGTGTCCACCGAGGATAGAGCATTTGGGGATGGGACTGCATTAATAGGAACAGCGTGTTCACCGAGGATAGAGCATTGGGATACGGGACTGCATTAATAGGAAATTAAGCGTGTTCACCAGGATAGAGCATTTGGGGATGGGACTGCATTAATAGGAAATTAAGCGTGTTCACCGAGGATAGAGCATTTGGGGATGGGACTGCATTAATAGGAATTAAGCGTGTTCACCGAGGATAGAGCATTGGGGGATGGACTGCATTAATAGGAAATTAAGCGTGTCCACCGAGGATAGAGCATTTGGGGATGGGACTGCATTAATAGGAAATTAAGCGTGTTCACCGAGGACAGAGTATTGGGGGATGGGACTGCATTAATAGGAAATTAAGCGTGTTCACCGAGGATAGAGCATTTGGGATGGGACTGCATTAATAGGAAATTAAGCGTGTTCACCTAGAGACAGAGCATTGGGGGATGGGACTGCATTAATAGGAAATTAAGCGTGTCCACCGAGGATAGAGCATTGGGGATGGGAAACTCAGCCTTCAACAGGGAAATTAAGCGTGTCCACCGAGGATAGAGCATTTGGGGATGGGACTGCATTAATAGGAAATTAAGCGTGTCCACCGAGGATAGAGCATTTGGGGATGGGACTGCACACAGGGAAATTAAGCGTGTCCACCGAGGATAGAGCATTTGGGGAAGGGACTGCATTAACAGGAAATTAAGCGTGTCCACCGAGGATAGAGCATTGGGGGATGGGAATGCATTAACAGGGAACAGTGTGTTCACTGAGGATAGAGCATTGGGGGGATGGGACTGTATTATAGGAAATAAGCGTGTCCACCTAGGATAGAGCATTTGGGGACAGACCAAATAATAGAAATTAAGTGTGTTCACCGAGGATAGAGCATTTGGGGATGGGACTGCATTAATAGGAAATTAAGTGTGTTCACTGAGGATAGAGCATTTGGGGATGGACAATAGGAAATTAAGCGTGTCCACCGAGGATAGAGCATTGGTGGATGGGGACTGCATTAATAGGAAATTAAGCGTGTCCACTGAGGATAGAGCATTTGGGATGGGACTGCATTAATAGGAAATTAAGCTGTCCACCGAGGATAGAGCATTTGGGGATGGGACTGCATTAATAGAAATTAAGCGTGTCCATCTGAAGAGAGCAGAGCATTTGGGGATGGGACTGCATACAGAAAACAAGGCTTGTTCACCGAGGATAGAGCATTGGGGGAGGGACTGCATTAATAGGAAATTAAGCGTGTTCACCAGGATAGAGCATTTGGGGATGGGACTGCATTAATAGGAAATTAAGCGTGTTCACCGAGGATAGAGTATTGGGGGATGGGACTGCATTAATAGGAAATTAAGCGTGTCCACCGAGGATAGAGCATTTGGGGATGGGACTGCATTGGTGGGAAATTAAGCGTGTTCACCGAGGATAGAGCATTGGGGGATGGACCGTCAATGGGGAAATCAGAGTGTTCACCGAGGACATTTGGGGATGGGACTGCATTAATAGGAAATTAAGCGTGTTCACCGAGGATAGAGCATTGGGGATGGGACCGTGGCTGACAGGAAACTAGCCACCTCATCGAGGATAGAGCATTTGGGGGATGTGGTAACTGCATTAACAGGGAAATTCAGCGTGTTCACCGAGGATAGAGCATTTGGGGGGATGGGGACTGTATTGAAGTAGTAAATGGGGTTGTTCACCG
This sequence comes from Ascarosepion bandense, assembly GCA_037127315.1. Lineage (NCBI taxonomy): Eukaryota > Metazoa > Mollusca > Cephalopoda > Sepiida > Sepiidae > Ascarosepion > Ascarosepion bandense. Next base: position 19,616 of record JBBBDQ010027383.1, on the reverse strand, counting down.
AGGATAGAGCATTGGGGGGATGGGGACTGCATTAACAGGAAATTAAGCGTTAAGAACACGAGGATAGAGCATTGGGGGATGGGACTGCATTAATAGGAAATTCAGCGTGTTCACCGAGGATAGAGCATTTGGGGATGGGACTGCATTAACAGGGAAATTAAGCGTGTTCACCGAGGATAGAGCATTGGGGGATGGGACTGCATTAATAGGAAATTAAGCGTAACGACCGAGGATAGAGCATTTGGGGATGGGACTGCATTAATAGGAAATTAAGCGTGTTCACCGAGGATAGAGCATTGGTGGATGGGACTGCATTAACAGGGAAAATTTGTTGCTCACCTGAAGAGTGGAGCATTGGTGGATGGGACTGCATTAATAGGAAATTAAGCGTGTTCACCGAGGATAGAGTAATGGGGATGGGACTCCATTAATAGGAAATTAAGCGTGTTCAATGAGACAGAGCATTTGGGGATGGGACTGCATTAATAGGAAATTAAGTGTTCACCGAGATAGAGCATTTGGGGATGGGACTGCATTACAGAAATTAAGTGTTCACCGAGGAGATGAGCATTGGTAGACGCGGGACTGCATTAACAGGGAAATTAAGTGTGTGTTCACCTGGTGGAGACAGCATTGGGGGATGGGGACTGCACACAGGGGAAATTAAGCGTGTTCACCGAGGATAGAGCATTTGGGGATGGGACTGCATTAATAGGAAATTAAGTGTGTCTACCGAGGATAGAGCATTGGTGGGATGGGACTGCATTAATAGAAAATTAAGTGTTCACCTGAGGATAGAGCATTGGTGGATGGGACTGCATTAATAGGAAATTAAGTAAAAGTTCACCGAGATAGAGCATTGGTGGATGGGACTGCATTAACAGAAAATTAAGTGTGTTCACCGAGGATAGAGCATTGGTGGATGGGACTGTATTAATAGGAAATTAAGTGTGTTCACCAGATGAGTATTGGGGGATGGGACTGTATTAATAGAGAAACAAGCGTGTTCACCGAGGATGACATTTGGGGATGGGACTGCATTAATAGGAAATGGAAGACCACCGAGGATAGAGCATTGGTGGATGTGGGACTGCATTAATAGGAAATTAAGTGTTCACCGAGGATAGAGCATTGGTGGATGGGACTGCATTAATAGGGAAATTAAGTGTGTTCACCGAGGATAGAGCATTGGTGGATGGGACTGCATTAATAGGAAATTAAGTGTGTGTTCACCGAGGATAGAGCCATTGGTGGATGGGACTGCATTAATAGGAAATTAAGTGTGTTCACCGAGGATAGAGCATTGGTGGATGGGACTGCATTAATAGAAATTGCCACGTGTTCACCGAGGATAGAGCATTTGGGGATGGACTGCATTAATAGGAAATTAAGCGTGTTCTTACCGAGGATAGAGTAACAGGATGAATTGCATTAATAGGAAATTAAGCGTGTTCACCGAGGATAGAGCATTGGGGGATGGGACTCACACAGGGAAATTAAGTGTTCTCACCGAGGATAGAGCATTGGTGGATGGGACTGCATTAATAGGAAATTAAGTGTGTTCAATGAGGATAGAGTATTGGGGGATGACTGCATTAATAGGAAATTAAGCGTGTTCACCGAGGATAGAGTATTTGGGGATGGGACTGCATTAGGGAAATTAAGTGTGTTCACCGAGGATAGAGCATTGGTGGATGGGACTGCATTAATAGGAAATTAAGTGTGTTCACCGAGGATAGAGCATGGGACTGCATTAATAGGAAATTAAGTGTGTTCACCGAGGATAGAGCATTGGTGGATGGGACTGCATTAATAGGAAATTAAGTGTGTTCACCGAGGATAGAGTACATTGGTGGATGGGACTGCATTAATAGGAAATTAAGTGTGTTCAACCGAGGCTAGAGCATTGGGGATGGGACTGCATTAATAGGAAATTAAGCGTGTTCACCGAGGATAGAGCATTTGGGATGGGACTGCATTACTAGGAAATTAAGCGTGTTCATCGAGGATAGAGCATTGGTGGATGGGACTGAATTAATAGGAAATTAAGTGTGTTCACCGAGGATAGAGCATTGGTGGATGGGACTGCATTAATAGGAAATTAAGTGTGTTCACCGAGGATAGAGCATTGGTGGATGGGACTGCATTAATAGGAAATTAAGTGTGTTCACCGAGGATAGAGCATTGGGGGATGGGACTGCATTAATAGGAAATTAAGCGTGTTCACCGAGGATAGAGCATTTGTGGATGGGACTGCATTAATAGGAAATTAAGCGTGTTCACCGAGGATAGAGCATTGGTGGATGGGACTGCATTAATAGGAAATTAAGCGTGTTCACCGAGGATAGAGCATTTGGGGATGGGACTGCATTAATAGGAAATTAAGTGTGTTCACCGAGGATAGAGCATTTGGGGATGGGACTGCATTAATAGGAAATTAAGCGTGTTCACCGAGGATAGAGCATTTGGGGATGGGACTGCATTAATAGGAAATTAAGCGTGTCCACCGACGATGGAGCATTGGTGGATGGGACTGCATTAATAGGAAATTAAGCGTGTCCACCGAGGATAGAGCATTTGGGGATGGGACTGCATTAATAGGAAATTAAGCGTGTTCACCGAGGATAGAGCATTTGGGGATGGGACTGCATTAATAGGAAATTAAGTGTGTTCACCGAGGATAGAGCATTGGTGGATGGGACTGCATTAATATGAAATTAAGCGTGTCCACCGAGGATAGAGCATTGGTGGATGGGACTACATTAATATGAAATTAAGCGTGTCCACCGAGGATAGAGCATTGGTAGATGGGACTGAATTAATAGGAAATTAAGCGTGTTCACCGAGGATAGAGCATTGGTGGATGGGACTGCATTAATAGGAAATTAAGCGTGTCCACCGAGGATAGAGCATTGGTGGATGGGACTGCATTAATAGGAAATTAAGCGTGTTCACCGAGGATAGAGCATTTGGGGATGGGACTGCATTAATAGGAAATTAAGCGTGTTCACCGAGGATAGAGCATTTGGGGATGGGACTGCATTAATAGGAAATTAAGCGTGTCCACCGAGGATAGAGCATTGGTGGTTGGGACTGCATTAATAGGAAATTAAGTGTGTTCACTGAGGATAGAGCATTGGGGGATGGGACTGCATTAATAGGAAATTAAGCGTGTCCACCGAGGATAGAGCATTTGGGGATGGGACTGCATTAATAGGAAATTAAGCGTGTTCACCGAGGATAGAGCATTGGGGGATGGGACTGCATTAATAGGAAATTAAGCGTGTTCACCGAGGATAGAGCATTGGGGGATGGGACTGCATTAATAGGAAATTAAGCGTGTTCACCGAGGATAGAGCATTTGGGGATGGGACTGCATTAATAGGAAATTAAGTGTGTTCACCGAGGATAGAGCATTTGGGGATGGGACTGCATTAATAGGAAATTAAAGTGTGTTCACCGAGGATAGAGCATTGTGGTGGATGGGACTGTTAATAGGAAATTAAGTGTGTTCACCGAGGATAGAGCATTGGGGGATGGGACTGCATTAATAGGAAATTAAGCGTGTTCACCGAGGATAGAGCATTTGGGGATGGGACTGCATTAATAGGAAATTAAGTGTGTTCACCGAGGATAGAGCATTGGTGGATGGGACTGCATTAATAGGAAATTAAGTGTGTTCACCGAGGATAGAGCATTGGTGGATGGGACTGCATTAATAGGAAATTAAGTGTGTTCACCGAGGATAGGCATTGGTGGATGGGACTGCATTAATAGGAAATTAAGTGTGTTCACCGAGGATAGAGCATTGGTGGATGGGACTGCATTAATAGGAAATTAAGTGTGTTCACCGAGGATAGAGCATTGGGGGATGGGACTGCATTAATAGGAAATTAAGCGTGTTCACCGAGGATAGAGCATTTGGGGATGGGACTGCATTAATAGGAAATTACGTGTTCACCGAGGATAGAGCATTGGTGGATGGGACTGAATTAATAGGAAATTAAGTGTGTTCACCGAGGATACAGAGCATTGGTGGATGGGACTGCATTAATAGGAAATTAAGTGTGTTCACCGAGGATAGAGCATTGGTGGATGGGACTGCGTTAATAGGAAATTAAGTGTGTTCACCGAGGATAGAGCATTGGGGGATGGGACTGCATTAATAGGAAATTAAGCGTATTTCACCGAGGATAGAGCATTTGTTGATGGGACTGCATTAATAGGAAATTAAGCGTGTTCACCGAGGGATAGAGCATTGGTGGATGGGACTGCATTAATAGGAAATTAAGCGTGTTCACCGAGGATAGAGCATTTGGGGATGGGACTACATTAATATGAAATTAAGCGTGTTCACCGAGGATAGAGCATTGGTGGATGGGACTACATTAATATGAAATGAAGCGTGTCCACCGAGGATAGAGCATTGGTGGCTGGGACTGCATTAATAGGAAATTAAGTGTGTTCACCGAGGATAAGGCATTGGTCGGATGGGACTGCATTAATATGAAATTAGCGTGTCCACCGAGGATAGAGCATTGGTGGATGGAACTGCATTAATAGGAAATTAAGTGTGTTCACCGAGGATAGAGCATTGGTGGATGGGACTACATTAATATGAAATTAAGCGTGTCCACCGAGGATTGAGCATTTGGGGATGGGACTGCATTAATAGGAAATTAAGCGTGTTCACCGAGGATAGAGCATTTGGGGATGGGACTGCATTAATAGGAAATTGGAGTTTGGACCCACTCAGGATAGAATAGTCAGGGATGGGACTGCATTAATAGGAAATTAAGCGTGTCCACCGACGATAGAGCATTGGGGGATGGGACTGCATTAATAGGAAATTAAGCGTGTCCACCGAGGATAGAGCATTGGGGGATGGGACTGCATTAATAGGAAATTAAGTGTGTTCACCGAGGATAGAGCATTGGTGGATGGGACTGCATTAATATGAAATTTGTTGTGTCCACCGAGGATAGAGCATTGGTGGATGGAACTGCATTAATAGGAAATTATGTGTTCACCGAGGATAGAGCATTGGTGGATGGGACTACATTAATATGAAATCATGTCCACCGAGGATTACATTTGGGATGGGACTGCATTAATAGGAAATTAAGCGTGTTCACCGAGGATAGAGCATTTGGGGATGGGACTGCATTAATAGGAAATTAAGCGTGTCCACCGAGGATAGAGCATTGGGGGATGGGACTGCAGACAATAGGAAATTAAGCGTGTCCACCGACGATAGAGCATTGGGGGGAGGGACTGCACATTGTGGAAATTAAGCGTGTCCACCGAGGATAGAGCATTGGGGGGATGGGACTGCATTAATAGGAAATTAAGCTTATTCACCCCTGAGGAGGAGTGATGCTGGTGGATGGGACTGCATTAATAGGGAAAATTAAGTGTGTTCACCGAGGATAGAGCATTTGGGGATGGGACTGCATTAATAGGAAATTAAGTGTGTTCACCGAGGATAGAGCATTGGTGGATGGGACTGCATTAATATGAAATTAAGCGTGTCCACCGAGGATAGAGCATTGGTGGATGGGACTGCATTAATATGAAATTAAGCCTGTTCACCGAGGATAGAGCATTTGTGGATGGGACTGAATTCACAGGGGAACAAGCGTGTCCACCGAGGATAGAGCATTGGGGGATGGGACTGCATTAATAGGAAATTAAGCGTGTCCACCGAGGATAGAGCATTTGGGGATGGGACTGCATTAATAGGAAATTAAGCGTGTTCACCGAGGATAGAGCATTGGTGGGATGACTGTATTAATATGAATTTAAGCGTGTTCACCGAGGATAGAGCATTGGTGGATGGACTGCATTAATAGGAAATTAAGTGTGTTCACCGAGGATAGAGCATTTGGGGATGGGACTGCATTAATAGGAAATTAAGTGTGTTCACCGAGATAGAGCATTGGTGGATGAGACTGCATTAATATGAAATTAAGCGTGTCCACCGAGGATAGAGCATTGGTGGATGGGACTACATTAATATGAAATTAAGCGTGTCCACCGAGGATAGAGCATTGGTGATGGGACTGAATTAATAGGAAATTAAGTGTTCACCGAGGATAGAGCATTTGGGGATGGGACTGAATTAATAGGAAATTAAGCGTGTCCACCGAGGATAGAGCATTGGTAGAGCGGGACTGCATTAATAGAAATTAAGCGTGTTCACCGAGGATAGAGTATTTGGGGATGGGAATTGCATTAATAGGAAATTAAGCGTGTTCACCGAGGATAGAGCATTTGGGGATGGGACTTGTGACACAGGGAAATTAAGCGTGTTCACCGAGGATAGAGCATTGGTGGATGGACTGCATTAATAGGAAATTATGTGTTCACCGAGGATAGAGCATTGGGGGATGGGACTGCATTAATAGGAAATTAAGCGTGTCCACCGAGGATAGAGCATTTGGGATGGGACTGCATTAATAGGAAATTATTGCTTGTTCTACCTCGAGGATAGGTGTTACTTGGGGGGATGGGACTACGATGACAGGAAATGTCGTGTTCACCGAGAGAGCATTGGGGGATGGGACTGCATTAATAATAGGAAATTAAGTGTGTTCACCGAGGATAGGAGTATTGGGGGATGGGACTGCATAATAGGAATGTTTGTCCACCGAGGACAGAGCATTTGGGGATGGGACTGCATTAATAGGAAATTAAGCGTGTTCACCGAGGATAGAGTATTGGGGATGGGGATCTACTAATAGGAAATTAAGCGTGTTCACCGAGGATAGAGCATTTGTGGATGGGACTGCATTAATAGAAATTAAGTGTGTTCACCGAGGATAGAGCATTTGTGGATGGGACTGCATTAATAGGAAATTAAGCGTGTCCACCAGGATAGATGGTTTGGGGAGGACTACTAATAGGAAATTAAGTGTGTTCACCGAGGATAGAGCATTGGGGGATGGGATTCCTGGCTTTGATTAGGAAATTAAGCGTGGTCCACCGAGGATAGAGCATTGGGGATGGGACTGCATTAATAGGAAATTAAGTTGGGGAGTCTACCGAGGATAGAGCATTGGTGGATGGGACTGCATAATAGAAATTAAGCGTGTTCACCCTGAGGGATAGAGTATTGGTGGATGGGACTGCATTAATAGGAAATTAAGTGTGTTCACCGAGGATAGAGCATTTGTGGATGGGACTGCATTAATTGGAAATTAAGCGTGTCCACCTGAGGATAGCATTGGGGGATGGGACTGCATTAATAGGGAAATTAAGCGTGTCCACCGACGATAGAGCATTGGGGGATGGGACTGCATTAATAGGAAATTAAGCGTGTCCACCGAGGATATAGAGTATTGGGGATGGGACTGCATTAATAGGAAATTAAGTGTGTTCACCGAGGATAGAGCATTGGTGGATGGGACTGCATTAATATGAAATTAAGCGTGTCCACCGAGGATAGAGCATTGGTGGATGGAACTGCATTAATAGGAAATTAAGTGTGTTCACCGAGGATAGAGCATTGGTGGATGGGACTACATTAATATGAAATTAAGCGTGTCCACCGAGATTGAGTATTTGGGGATGGGACTGCATTAATAGGAAATTAAGCGTGTTCACCGAGGATAGAGCATTTGGGGATGGGACTGCATCAATAGGAAATTAAGCGTGTCCACCGAGGATAGAGATGGGGATGGGACTGCATTAATAGGAAATTAAGCGTGTCCACCGACGATAGAGCATTGGGGGATGGGACTGCATTAATAGGAAATTAAGCGTGTCCACCGAGGATAGAGCATTGGGGGATGGGACTGCATTAATAGGAAATTAAGCGTGTCCACCGAGGATAGAGCATTGGTGGGATGGGACTGCATTAATAGGAAATTAAGTGTGTTCACCGAGGATAGAGCATTTGTGGATGGGACTGCATTAATAGGGAAATTAAGTGTGTTCACCGAGGATAGAGCATTGGTGGATGTGGACTGTATTATTGAAATTAAGCGTGTCCACCGAGGATAGAGCATTGGTGGATGGGACTGCATTAATATGAAATTAAGCCTGTTCACCGAGGATAGAGCATTTGTGGATGGGACTGAATTAATAGGAAATTAAGCGTGTCCACCGAGGATAGAGCATTGGGGGATGGGACTGCATTAATAGGAAATTAAGCGTGTCCACCGAGGATAGAGCATTTGGGGATGGGACTGCATTAATAGGAAATTAAGCGTGTTCACCGAGGATAGAGCATTGGTGGATGGGACTGCATTAATATGAATTTAAGCGTGTTCACCGAGGATAGAGCATTGGTGGATGGGACTGCATTAATAGGAAATTAAGTGTGTTCACCGAGGATAGAGCATTTGGGGATGGGACTGCATTAATAGGAAATTAAGTGTGTTCACCGAGGATAGAGCATTGGTGGATGAGACTGCATTAATATGAAATTAAGCGTGTCCATCCGAGGATAGAGCATTGGTGGATGGGACTACATTAATATGAAATTAAGCGTGTCCACCGAGGGATAGAGCATTGGTAGATGGGACTGAATTAATAGGAAATTAAGCGTGTTCACCGAGGAGGATAGAGCATTTGGGGATGGGACTGAATTAATAGGAAATTAGCGTGTCCACCGGGGGTAGAGCATTGGTGGATGGGACTGCATTAATAGGAGATTAAGCGTGTTCACCGAGGATAGAGCATTTGGGGATGGGACTGCATTAATAGGAAATTAAGCGTGTTCACCGAGGATAGAACATTTGGGGATGGGACTGCAGTAATAGGAAATTAAGCGTGTTCACCGAGGATAGAGCATTGGTGGATGGGACTGCATTAATAGGAAATTAAGTGTGTTCACCGAGGATAGAGCATTGGGGGATGGGACTGCATTAATAGGGAAATTAAGCGTGTCCACCGAGGATGCGGACATTTGGGGATGGGACTGCATTGTAGAGTGGCGTGTTCACCGAGGATAGAGCATTGGGGGATGGGACCATTAATAGAGGAAGTGGCGTGTTCACCGGGGGATAGAGCATTGGGGGATGGGACTGCATTAATGGAAATTAAGTGTGTTCACCGAGGATAGAGCATTGGGGGATGGGACTGCATTAATGATAGCGTGTCCACCGAGGATAGAGCATTTGGGGATGGGACTGCATTAATAGGAAATTAAGCGTGTTCACCGAGGATAGAGCATTGGGGGATGGGACTGCATTAATAGGAAATTAAGCGTGTTCACACGAGGATAGAGCATTGGTGGATGGGACTGCATTAATAGGAAATTAAAGTGTGTTCACCGAGGATAGAGCATTTGTGGATGGGACTGCATTAATAGGGAAATTAGCGTGTCCACCGAGGATAGAGCATTGGGGGATGGGACTGCATTAATAGGAAGTGAGGTGTGTTCACCGAGGATAGAGCATTGGGGGATGGGACTGCATTAATAGAGGAGTGGCGTGTCCACCGAGGATAGAGCATTTGGGGATGGGACTGCATTAATAGGAAATTAAGCGTGTTCACCGAGGATAGAGCATTGGTGGATGGGACTGCATTAATAGAAAGTGACGTGTTCACCGAGGATAGAGCATTGGTGGATGGACACGTGTAATAGGAAATTAAGTGTGTTCACGAGGATAGAGCATTTGTGGATGGGACTGCATTAATTGGAAATTAAGAGGCGTGTCCACCGAGGATAGAGCATTGGGGGATGGGACTGCGTGTAGGAAATTAAGCGTGTTCACCGAGGATAGAGCATTTGGGATGGGACTGCATTAATAGGAAATTAAGTGTGTTACGAGGATAGAGCATTTGGGATAGGACTGCATTAATAGGAAATTAAATTATGTTCACCGAGGATAGAGCATTTGGGGATGGGACTGTGTAGGAAATTAAAGAGCGTGTCCACCGAGGATAGAGCATTGGTGGATGGGACTGTGTAATAGGAAATTAAGCGTGTTCTGAGGATGAGCATTGGGGGATGGGACTGCATTAATAGGAAATTAAGGGTGTTCACCGAGGATGAGCATTGGGGGATGGGACTGCATTAATAGGGAAGTGGCGTGTTCACCGAGGATAGAGCATTGGGGGATGGGACTGCATTAATAGGAAATTAAGCGTGTTCACCGAGGATAGAGAGCACATTGGTGGATGGGACTGCATTAATAGGAAATTAAGCGAGAGTTCACGAGGGATAGAGCATTGGGGATGGGACTGCATTAATAGGAAATTAAGGCGTGTTCACTGCTGAGGATAGAGCATTTGGGGATAAGGACTGCATTAATAGGAAATTAAGCGTGTTCACCGAGGATAGAGCATTGGGGATGGGACTGCATTTATAGGAAATTAAAGCGTGTTCACCGAGGATAGAGCATTGGGGGATGGGACTGACTAATAAATTAAAGCGTGTTCACCAGGATAAGGCATTGGTGGATGGGACTGCATTAATAGGAAATTAAAGCGTGTTCACGGATGGAAACATTGGGGATGGGACTGCATTAAACTAGGAAATTAAAGGCGTGTTCACGAGGGATAGATCATTGGGGGATGGGACTGCATTAATAGGAAATTAAGCGTGTTCACCGAGGATAGAGCATTGGTGGATGGGACTGCATTAATAGGAAATTAAGCGTGTTCACCGAGGATAGAGCATTTGGGGATGGGACTGCATTAATATGAAATTAAGAGTGTCCACCGAGGATAGAGCATTGGGGGATGGGACTGCATTAATAGGGAAATTAAGCGTGTTCACCGAGGATAGAGCATTGGGGGATGGGACTGCATTAATAGGAAATTAAGCGTGTTCACCGAGGATAGAGCATTTGGGGATGGGACTGCATTAATATGAAATTAAGAGTGTCCACCGAGGATAGAGCATTGGGGGATGGGACTGCATTAATAGGAAATTAAGCGTGTTCACCGAGGATAGAGCATTGGGGGATGGGCCTGCATTAATAGGAAATTAAGCGTGTTCACCGAGGATAGAGCATTGGGGGATGGGACTGCATTAATAGGAAATTAAGCGTGTTCACCGAGGATAGAGCATTTGGGGATGGGACTGCATTAATATGAAATTAAGAGTGTCCACCGAGGATAGAGCATTGGGGGATGGGACTGCATTAATAGGAAATTAAGCGTGTTCACCGAGGATAGAGCATTGGGGGATGGGACTGCATTAATATGAAATTAAGCGTGTCCACCGAGGATAGAGCATTGGGGGATGGGACTGCATTAATAGGAAATTAAGCGTGTTCACCGAGGATAGAGCATTTGGGGATGGGACTGCATTAATAGGAAATTAAGCGTGTCCACCGTGGATCGGGCATTGGTGGATGGGACTGCATTAATATGAAATTAAGCGTGTTCACCGAGGATAGGGCATTGTTGGATGGGACTGCATTAATATGAAATTAAGAGTGTCCACCGAGGATAGAGTATTTGGGGATGGGACTGCATTAATAGGAAATTAAGCGTGTTCACCGAGGATAGAGCATTTGGGGATGGGACTGCATTAATATGAAATTAAGAGTGTCCACCGAGGATAGAGCATTGGGGGATGGGACTGCATTAATAGGAAATTACGCGTGTTCACCGAGGATAGAGCATTGGGGGATGGGACTGCATTAATAGGAAATTAAGCGTGTCCACCGAGGATAGAGCATTGGTGGATGGGACTGCATTAATAGGAAATTAAGCGTGTTCACCGAGGATAGAGCATTGGTGGATGGGACTGCATTAATATGAAATTAAGCGTGTTCACCGAGGATAGAGCATTGGGGGATGGGACTGCATTAATAGGAAATTAAGCGTGTCCACCGAGGATAGAGCATTTGGGGATGGGACTGCATTAATAGGAAATTAAGTGTGTTCACCGAGGATAGAGCATTGGTGGATGGGACTGCATTAATAGGAAATTAAGTGTGTTCACCGAGGATAGAGCATTGGGGGATGGGACTGCATTAATAGGAAATTAAGCGTGTCCACCGAGGATAGAGCATTGGGGGATGGGACTGCATTATTAGGAAATTAAGCGTGTTCACCGAGGATAGAGCATTGGGGGATGGGACTGCATTAATAGGAAATTAAGTGTGTTCACCGAGGATAGAGTATTGGGGGATGGGACTGCATTAATAGGAAATTAAGCGTGTCCACCGAGGAGAGAGCATTGGGGGATGGGACTGCATTAATAGGAAATTAAGCGTGTTCACCGAGGATAGAGCATTGGGGGATGGGACTGCATTAATAGGAAATTAAGTGTGTTCACCGAGGATAGAGCATTGGGGGATGGGACTGCATTAATAGGAAATTAAGCGTGTTCACCGAGGATAGAGCATTGGTGGATGGGACTGCATTAATAGGAAATTAAGTGTGTTCACCGAGGATAGAGCATTGGGGGATGGGACTGCATTAATAGGAAATTAAGCGTGTCCACCGAGGATAGAGCATTGGGGGATGGGACTGCATTAATAGGAAATTAAGCGTGTTCACCGAGGATAGAGCATTGGTGGATGGGACTGCATTAATAGGAAATTAAGTGTGTTCACCGAGGATAGAGCATTGGTGGATGGGACTGCATTAATAGGAAATTAAGCGTGTTCACCGAGGATAGAGCATTGGGGGATGGGACTGCATTAATAGGAAATTAAGCGTGTTCACCGAGGATAGAGCATTGGTGGATGGGACTGCATTAATAGGAAATTAAGTGTGTTCACCGAGGATAGAGCATTGGGGGATGGGACTCCATTAATAGGAAATTAAGCGTGTCCACCGAGGATAGAGCATTTGGGGATGGGACTGCATTAATAGGAAATTAAGCGTGTTCACCGAGGATAGAGCATTGGGGGATGGGACTGCATTAATAGGAAATTAAGCGTGTCCACCGAGGATAGAGCATTTGGGGATGGGACTGCATTAATAGAAAATTAAGCGTGTTCACCGAGGATAGAGCATTGGGGGATGGGACTGCATTAATAGGAAATTAAGCGTGTCCACCGAGGATAGAGCATTTGGGGATGGGACTGCATTAATAGGAAATTAAGCGTGTTCACCGAGGATAGAACATTGGGGGATGGGACTGCATTAATAGGAAATTAAGCGTGTTCACCGAGGATAGAGCATTGGTGGATGGGACTGCATTAATATGAAAGTAAGCGTGTTCACCGAGGATAGAGCATTTGGTGATGGGACTGCATTAATAGGAAATTAAGCGTGTTCACCGATGATAGAGCATTTGGGGATGGGACTGCATTAATAGGAAATTAAGCGTGTCCACCGAGGATAAAGCATTTGGGGATGGGACTGCATTATTAGGAAATTAAGCGTGTTCACCGAGGATAGAGCATTGGGGGATGGGACTGCATTAATAGGAAATTAAGCGTGTTCACCGATGATAGAGCATTGGGGGATGGGACTGCATTAATAGGAAATTAAGCGTGTCCACCGAGGATAGATCATTGGGGGATGGGACTGCATTAATAGGAAATTAAGCGTGTTCACCGAGGATAGAGCATTGGGGGGATGGGACTGCATTAATAGGAAATTAAGTGTGTTCAGAGAGGATAGAGCATTGGGGGATGGGACTGCATTAATAGGAAATTAAGCGTGTCCACCGAGGATAGAGCATTGGGGGATGGGACTGCATTAATAGGAAATTAAGCGTGTTCACCGAGGATAGAGCATTGGGGGATGGGATTGCATTAATAGGAAATTAAGCGTGTTCACCGAGGATAGAGCATTGGGGGATGGGACTGCATTAATAGGAAATTAAGTGTGTTCACCGAGGATAGAGCATTGGGGGATGGGACTGCATTAATAGGAAATTAAGCGTGTTCACCGAGGATAGAGCATTGGGGGATGGGACTGCATTAATAGGAAATTAAGCGTGTCCACCGAGGATAGAGCATTTGGGGATGGGACTGCATTAATAGAAAATTAAGCGTGTTCACCGAGGATAGAGCATTGGGGGATGGGACTGCATTAATAGGAAATTAAGCGTGTCCACCGAGGATAGAGCATTTGGGGATGGGACTGCATTAATAGGAAATTAAGTGTGTTCAGAGAGGATAGAGCATTGGGGGGATGGGACTGCATTAATAGGAAATTAAGCGTGTCCACCGAGGATAGAGCATTGGGGGATGGGACTGCATTAATAGGAAATTAAGCGTGTTCACCGAGGATAGAGCATTGGGGGATGGGACTGCATTAATAGGAAATTAAGTGTGTTCACCGAGGATAGAGCATTGGGGGATGGGACTGCATTAATAGGAAATTAAGCGTGTTCACCGAGGATAGAGCATTGGTGGATGGGACTGCATTAATAGGAAATTAAGTGTGTTCACCGAGGATAGAGCATTGGGGGATGGGACTGCATTAATAGGAAATTAAGCGTGTCCACCGAGGATAGAGCATTGGGGGATGGGACTGCATTAATAGGAAATTAAGCGTGTTCACCGAGGATAGAGCATTGGGGGATGGGACTGCATTAATAGGAAATTAAGTGTGTTCACCGAGGATAGAGCATTGGGGGATGGGACTGCATTAATAGGAAATTAAGTGTGTTCACCGAGGATAGAGCATTGGTGGATGGGACTGCATTAATAGGAAATTAAGCGTGTTCACCGAGGATAGAGCATTGGGGGATGGGACTGCATTAATAGGAAATTAAGCGTGTTCACCGAGGATAGAGCATTGGTGGATGGGACTGCATTAATAGGAAATTAAGTGTGTTCACCGAGGATAGAGCATTGGGGGATGGGACTGCATTAATAGGAAATTAAGCGTGTCCACCGAGGATAGAGCATTTGGGGATGGGACTGCATTAATAGGAAATTAAGCGTGTTCACCGAGGATAGAGCATTGGGGGATGGGACTGCATTAATAGGAAATTAAGCGTGTCCACCGAGGATAGAGCATTTGGGGATGGGACTGAATTAATAGAAAATTAAGCGTGTTCACCGAGGATAGAGCATTGGGGGATGGGACTGCATTAATAGGAAATTAAGCGTGTCCACCGAGGATAGAACATTTGGGGATGGGACTGCATTAATAGGAAATTAAGCGTGTTCACCGAGGATAGAGCATTGGGGGATGGGACTGCATTAATAGGAAATTAAGCGTGTTCACCGAGGATAGAGCATTGGTGGATGGGACTGCATTAATATGAAATTAAGCGTGTTCACCGAGGATAGAGCATTTGGTGATGGGACTGCATTAATAGGAAATTAAGCGTGTTCACAGAGGATAGAGCATTTGGGGATGGGACTGCATTAATAGGAAATTAAGCGTGTCCACCGAGGATAGAGCATTGGGGGATGGGACTGCATTAATAGGAAATTAAGCGTGTTCACCGAGGATAGAGCATTGGAGGATGGGACTGCATTAATAGGAAATTAAGCGTGTCCACCGAGTATAGAGCAGTTCGGGATGGGACTGCATTAATAGGAAATTAAGCGTGTTCACCGAGGATAGAGCATTGGGGGATGGGACTGCATTAATAGGAAATTCAGCGTGTTCACCGAGGATAGAGCATTTGGGGATGGGACTGCATTAATAGGAAATTAAGCGTGTTCACCGAGGATAGAGCATTGGGGGATGGGACTGCATTAATAGGAAATTAAGCGTGTCCACCGAGGATAGAGCATTGGTGGATGGGACTGCATTAATAGGAAATTAAGCGTGTTCACCGAGGATAGAGCATTTGGGGATGGGACTGCATTAATAGGAAATTAAGCGTGTCCACCGAGGATAGAGCATTGGTGGATGGGACTGCATTAATAGGAAATTAAATGTGTTCACCGAGGATAGAGCATTTGGGGATGGGACTGCATTAATAGGAAATTAAGTGTGTTCACCGAGGATAGAGCATTGGTGGATGGGACTGCATTAATATGAAATTAAGCGTGTCCACCGAGGATAGAGCATTGGGGGATGGGACTGCATTAATAGGAAATTAAGTGTGTTCACCGAGGATAGAGCATTGGGGGATGGGACTGCATTAATATGAAATTAAGTGTGTTCACCGAGGATAGAGCATTTGGGGATGGGACTGCATTAATAGGAAATTAAGTGTGTTCACCGAGGATAGAGCATTGGGGGATGGGACTGCATTAATAGGAAATTAAGCGTGTCCACCGAGGATAGAGCATTGGGGGATGGGACTGCATTAATAGGAAATTAAGTGTG
The DNA here is from genome assembly GCA_037127315.1 of Ascarosepion bandense. Taxonomy (NCBI): domain Eukaryota; kingdom Metazoa; phylum Mollusca; class Cephalopoda; order Sepiida; family Sepiidae; genus Ascarosepion; species Ascarosepion bandense. The sequence goes on along the minus strand of JBBBDQ010027383.1, from coordinate 3,458 downwards.
TTCACCGAGGATAGAGCATTTGGGGATGGGACTGCATTAATAGGAAATTAAGTGTGTTCACCGAGGATGGGAGCATTGGGGGATGGGACTGCATTAATGGGAAGTGGCGTGTCCACCGAGGATAGAGCATTGGGGGATGGGACTGCATTAATAGGAAATTAAGCGTGTTCACCGAGGATAAGAGCATTGGTGGATGGGAATGCATTAATGGGAAATTAAGCGTGTCCACCGAGGATAGAGCATTGGTGGATGGGACTGCATTAATAGGAAATTAGCGTGTCCACCGAGGATAGAGCATTGGGGGATGGGACTGCATTAATAAGTGATAGCGTGTTCACCGAGGATAGAGCATTAGGTGATGGGACTGCATTAATAGGAAATTAAAGGCGTGTTCACCGAGGATAGAGCATTGGTGGATGGGACTGCATTAATAGGAAATTAAGTGTGTTCACCGAGGATGAGCATTGGTGGATGGGACTGCATTAATATGAAATTAAAAATGATGTCCACCGAGGATAGAGCATTTGGGGATGGGACTGCATTAATAGGAAATTAAGCGTGTTCACCGAGGATAGAGCATTTGGGATGGGACTGCATTAATAGGATGCAAGCGGCCGCGTGTCCACCCGAGGATGAGCATTGGGGATGGGACTGCATTAATAGGGAAATTAAAGTGTGTTCACCGAGGATAGAGCATTTGGGGATGGGACTGCATTAATAGAGTAAAGCGTGTCTACCGAGGATAGAGCATTGGGGGATGGGACTGCATTAATAGGAAATTAAGCGTGTCCACCAAAGTCAAACATTGATGGATGGGACTGCATTAATAGGAAATTAACACGTGTCCACCGAGGATAGAGCATTGGTGGATGGGACTGCATTAATAGGAAGTAAAGGCGTGTCCACCGAGGATAGAGCATTGGGGGATGGGACTGCATTAATAGGAAATTAAGCGTGTTTCACCGAGGATAGAGCATTTGGGATGGGACTGCATTAATGGGAAATTAAGTGTGTCACCGAAGATAGAGCATTTGGGGATGGGACTGCATTAATGGCAATAGAGTAGAGCGTGTCCACCGAGGATGTGGTAGAGCATTGGGGGATGGGACTGCATTAATGAAATTAAGCGTGTCCACCGGATAGAACGTGGGGGATGGGACTGCATTAATATGAAATTAAGCGTGTTCACTGAGGATAGAACATTGGGGGATGGGACTGCATTAATAGGAAATTAGAGCGTGTTCACCGAGGACAGAGCACGGTGGGATGGGACTGCATTAATAGGAAGTAAGCGTGTCTGAGGATAGAGCATTGGGGGATGGGACTGCATTAATAGGGAAGTGGCGTGTTCACCGAGGATGAGCATTTGGGGGATGGGACTGCATTAATAGGAAATTAAGCGTGTCCACCGAGGATAGAGCATTTGGGGATGGGACTGCATTAATAGAAAATTAAGCGTGTTCACCGAGGATAGAGCATTGGGGGATGGGACTGCATTAATAGGAAATTAAAGGCGACCTACCGAGGATAGAGCATTTGGGGATGGGACTGCATTAATAGGAAATTAGGGCGTGTTCACCGAGGATGAGCATTGGGGGATGGGACTGCATTAATAGGAAATTAAGCGTGTTCACCGAGGATAGAGCATTGGTGGATGGGACTGCTAATATGAAATTAAGCGTGTTCACCGAGGATGGTATTTGGTAGTGGGACTGCATTAATAGGAAATTAAGCGTGTTCACCGAGGATGAGCATTTGGGGATAGGTTGCATTAATGGAGAATGGCACATGCCGTGTCCACGAGGATAGAGCATTGGGGGATGGGACTGCATTAATAGGAAATTAGCGTGTTCACCGAGGATAGAGCATTGGGGGATGGGACTGCATTAATAGGAAATTAAGCGTGTCCACCGAGGATAGAGCATTTGGGGATGGGACCTGGTAATAGAGGTAAGCGTGTTCACCGAGGATAGGGCGCATTGGGTGATGGGACTGCATTAATAGGAGGTAAAGGCGTGTTCACCGAGGATAGAGCATTTGGGGATGGGACTGCATTAATAGGAAGTGTAGCGTGTTCACCGAGGATGAGAGCATTGGGGGATGGGACTGCATTAATAGGGAAATTAAGCGTGTCCACGAGACGACATTGGTGGATGGGACCGCATTAATAGGAAATTAAGCGTGTTCACACCGAGGATAAGCATTTGGGGATGGGACTGCATTAATAGCAAATTAAGCGTGTCCACCGAGGATAGAGCATTGGTGGATGGGACTGCATTAATAGGAAATTAAGTGTGTTCACCGAGGATAGAGCATTTGGGGATGGGACTGCATTAATAGGAAATTAAGCGTGTCCACCGAGGATAGAGCATTGGTGGATGGGACTGCATTAATAGGAAATTAAGCGTGTTCACCGAGGATAGAGCATTTGGGGATGGGACTGCATTAATAGGAAATTAAGCGTGTCCACCGAGGATAGAGCATTGGTGGATGGGACTGCATTAATAGGAAATTAAATGTGTTCACCGAGGATAGAGCATTTGGGGATGGGACTGCATTAATAGGAAATTAAGTGTGTTCACCGAGGATAGAGCATTGGTGGATGGGACTGCATTAATATGAAATTAAGCGTTGTCCACCGAGGATAGAGCATTGGGGGATGGGACTGCATTAATAGGAAATTAAGTGTTGTTCACCGAGGATAGAGCATTGGGGGATGGGACTGCATTAATATGAAATTAAGTGTGTTCACCGAGGATAGAGCATTTGGGGATGGGACTGCATTAATAGGAAATTAAGTGTGTTCACCGAGGATAGAGCATTGGGGGATGGGACTGCATTAATAGGAAATTAAGCGTGTCCACCGATGGATAGAGCATTGGGGGATGGGACTGCATTAATAGGAAATTAAGTGTGTTCACCGAGGATAGAGCATTTGGGGATGGGACTGCAATTAATAGGAAATTAAGTGTGTTCACCGAGGATAGAGTTATTGGGGGATGGGACTGCATTAATAGGAAATTAAGCGTGTCCACCGAGGATAGAGCATTGGGGGATGGGACTGCATTAATAGGAAAGTTAAGCGTGTTCACCGAGGATAGAGCATTGGTGGATGGGACTGCATTAATAGGAAATTAAGCGTGTCCACCGAGGATAGAGCATTGGTGGATGGGACTGCATTAATAGGAAATTAAGCGTGTCCACCGAGGATAGAGCATTGGGGGATGGGACTGCATTAATAGGAAATTAAGCGTGTTCACCGAGGATAGAGCATTGGGTGATGGGACTGCATTAATAGGAAATTAAGCGTGTTCACCGAGGATAGAGCATTGGTGGATGGGACTGCATTAATAGGAAATTAAGCGTTGTTCACCGAGGATAGTGCATTTGAGGATGGGACTGCATTAATAGGAAATTAAGCGTGTCCACCGAGGATAGAGCATTGGTGGATGGGATTG
>JBBBDQ010027379.1:0-11082 GCA_037127315.1 Ascarosepion bandense | reverse complement strand
CCCTGCATGGCGTCCCCATGGACATTGCAGAGGACCACATAGGTGCCTTTTTCGCCAATTATGGAAAGGTGGCCTGTGTTTCCTCGCTGCGGTCCAAGGCCGGAATTTTAACAGGCGACATGACCCTGCAGTTGACCATTTCGAAGGAAAATATCGAAAAAATTCCTAACATCCTCACCTGCAGGGGTCGCGTGATATTTATTATTGTGGAGGGCAGGAAGCCGTGCTGTTGGGTCTGCGGGGCGGCGGAACATGTAGCAAAGACCTGCCCCACCAAGAATCCTGCCCCAAAGGCCCAACCAGCCAAGCAGCTACAGCAGGAGCAAGGAAAACCTAAGACGGCATCACCAGCACCGGCTCCAGCTGCCAACAAAGACGGCGAGTGGCAGGTGGTAGGCAGGAAGAAGAATAAGACACCATCCCCGGCGAAGGTGCCGCCACCTGCCAAAACGCCGGCTAAGAAGAAGGAGACCACGGTGAAAGAAACCCCGGTGAAGAGGTCTCCAGTGCAACAGGAAAGGGGTTCCCAAAAGGAAAAGAGCCCCTCGCCTAGTATGGAGATGGAGGTGGAAAGGGCAGCGTCTCTCAAACGTGGGAGAGACGAGGAAGCGGAGGAAGAACACGACAGCCCTAAGTCGCGGCGGAAAAGCAGGAGCAGAGAGAGAAAGGTGCACAAGGAGAAATGCTCGTCGCTACCGGTGTCCCCCGTGAGAAAGACTTATGCGGACAAGGCAAGAAGCCTTCCCGCTTCCCCGCTTAAGGCTTCCCAGTCCCCAGTTTTTAAACTGACCCCATTGGCAAAAGCTAGTGCCATAACTCCTACTCCCTCCCCTTCTCCTACTCCCACTCCCTCTCGGGCTAAGAAAAAGAATGCCCTCCCGCGTGGGGATGCCCTGATGAAGGTTCCAGAAAATATTTCGGAGGAGTGGTCTTCCCAGCGACGAAGGCTACTGAAGCCTCTTTTAAAATTGACCTCTGTGAAGGGTCTCTCTACTGAAGACCCGAGGAACTTTGCCCAGGCCCCAGGTGTCATCACCCTGGTTAGGAATACCGGGGGGGAACCTGCGGGTCTGGGACCACATCGCAGAGGTCCAGAAGCATTATACCAATTTAAATATGGTCAAAGAACATTCACCAGAGCTAAGAAAAATGGCTAAAAATTGTTCGGGGAGGTTCCCCATTTTACTCCACCCCTGCTTATATAGGGTGGTAAAATTACTTTATCCAACGGACGTCGGCGGTATTGTCCTAGACGGACGAATTACGTCCGATATAGGTACAGGGTCCCTAGGACAGTCCGTCGGGGTCCCAGCCACCAGAGATTTTTTCCCCGTATGTGATTAGAGCCGTTGTTGCATGTTTTTTCTGTTTCTCTTTTTTCAGGCCTAAGAAATGTCTATCAAGATAGCCAGTTTGAATGCGTATGGCCTGAGGGATCGGGGCAAGGCGGCTCGCCTGCTTCGTGACCTCTTGTCGTACGGCGTGGATGTGGCCGCGATCCAAGAGACTCACTTTGTTTGCGAAGTCGACTCGTGTGTGCTGTCTAGCGACTTTGTCGTTTATTCAGCATATGGGAGCCGGCGGGCCAGAGGTGTTTCTTTGCTGGTTAAGCGTACCCTGGACGCGAGGGTTGACCTTGTCCATGTCGGTGCCGAGGGCCGGCTGATCGTGGCCGATATTGCAGTGAAAAGCAAGTCGTTCCGGCTGATTGCGGTTTATGCGCCCAATGTTCAAGGTGAGCGTGTCTCTTTCTTTCGGCTGTTGGAGCCCTTCATGGTGCATTCAACACGGCTAATCTTAGTTGGGGACTGGAATGCCATCCTAACCCCCAAATGGGATAGAGGGAGGGGCGCTAGCGGGTGGAGTGGTGATCGTAGCCTGGTCAATCTGGTCGGCGACTTTGGTCTCGTCGACAGATACCGGGTCGATCATCCGGAAAGGAGCATGTGGACGTGGACGCGTAGTTGGCCTTCTACCCGGGTATCTGCGTACCTGGATAGGATGTTAGTGAGAGAAGCCGACATAGACTTCTTAGAATGTCCAACGTTCCACTGGTTAGGCTACACGGACTACAAACTCGTTTGTGCCCCGTGTGGTGTTAGATTTTAGGCCTAGGTTGGCTGGTTATTGGAAGTTCAATCAGTCCTTACTGGACAGGCGGGACTTTCGTGACCAGCTGACAAAACTAGTTCAGCGGGCGTTAATTGGGCGAGTCATTGGGAGTAAGTGGTGGGTTAGTCTTAAGGACTCCATTAGGTCTTTCGCCACCAAATATAGCCGGCGGCTCAACCCTAGATAAGGCTGCGGAGGCAAAGACACTTAGAGCTAATTTCGCCCGGGCGGAGGCTGGTGGGGATTCCTAGAGATAGCCTTAGCCAGGGGAGGCGGCCCTGGAGCGTTCGACTAGCGGGCGCTACATGGGTCAGGTAATTAGGGCTAAGTTAAGCAAGATGTCTTCCGAAGCTGTGAAAATGGGCGCGGAACTGCGCAAGGAAGAAATTCGCCGAGCCGGCGACCGGTACATTCGAGAGGTACGCGACCCGGAGGGACATCTCCTTAGGTCGACCGACGACATGTGCGAGGCGTTCGGCAACATTTCGAACACCGATTTACCAAGGAGCCTGGTCTCCGTGACCAGGGACTTTCGCAGCTATTTGGCTGACTTTCCCCGGCTTTTGCCGGCTGAGCGGCTAGCTGCGAAGGGAAAGATTACGGAGGACGAAATCTACGTGGCTTTGAAGAAGGTCGGCAGTGGCAAGTCGCCAGGTTTGGATGGTTTGCCCTATGAATTGTACTTGAGGATGTCGCACCTTTTTGTCCCGCTCTTGGCTGTCGTGTTCAACCACTGGTTTCGGCAGGGGTCCATCCCCGGTCGGATCACCGGGGGCGTGATCACGCTGTTGAGAAAAGGCAAGAAGGTTGGGAGGGAACTAGATGATTACAGGCCCATAACTCTGCTAAACACAGAGTTAAAGATTTTGGCCAAGATCCTGACGAATCGCTTGCAGCTAGTTGCCGAGTCTCTGTTGGAACCGGATCAGACTTGTTCTGTGAAGGGGAGAACAATTCAGAGCAACCTGCACTTGATTCGCACGATCATAGAGGGTGTAGAAGACGACGATGAGGCCGCGCTGATCAATTTAGATCAGTCCAAGGCATTTGATAGGATTGACCATGGCTACCTGGCTGCTGTCCTGCAGGCCGCCGGATTCAAACCCGACTTCAGCCGCTGGATTAGCCTTCTGTATCGCTCCCCCCGGGCTGTGGTACGGGTGAACGAAGGCTGTCGGGCGCTTTCGCGCTGTCTAGGTCGGTCCGACAGGGTTGTCCACTGTCTCCTTTATGTCTTGGCGTTGGAGCCCCTCCTTCGCCGGCTAAGGGACGAGACGGGCAGTCCGGTCCTGCGTGGAATTGAAGTCCCTGGCGGAGCTCGAGCCAGGGTTTCTGCGTACGCCGATGACGTAACGACCTTTGTCCTCCCGCAGGGACATAGAGCGGTACGGGCGCTTGTACGGTACGAGAAGGTGACAGAGGCCAGAATTAACTGCGACAAGTCATCCGGCTTGCGGTTAGGTGCCTGGAAGGGTTTCCCTCCCGGGGCCCTTCAGCTGGACGGACGGGCCGGTCAAGCTCCTCAGGTTTGGTTCGGTCCGGACTTAGCTGGAGAAAAACTGGTCAGAAGTACTGGCAAAGGTCGGCGCGTCGGTCGATGCGGGTAGCGTCGACGGGGTCTCTCCGTGAAAGGGCTTGGCGGAGGTGTGTAACACATACCTCTTTCCCATGATCCTTTACCGGCTGTCAGTACTTCCCCTTTGTGACGATCATGAGAAGGCGCTCGAGCGTTTGCTATTCTCCTGTCTTTGGAGAGGACGCAAACACATGGTCGACAAAGGAGTCTGTTGCCTCCGTCCGTGTCAAGGGGGTCTGGGGATGCCACACTTGAGGAGCCACGTGCTCGCTAGGGACGGCATTCCTCGGGCGACGTTAAGAGGAAGATCGGTTGCTTGCGGGGGTAGTGAGGGACATGTTCCCTTGCCTTACCATCCGCCCCCGACCCTATGGCTGACCGTCAGGCCTTGGGTGCGACCGAAATTCCTCCTCCGAATGTCTGGCGGCTTTACAGGCCATTCCACGGTCAGTGACCTTTCACAGCCTAGGAAAATCTTCTATCAGGGATTAGTGGAGGGTGCCGTGAAGGATAAGCTGTGGAGTAAGCTCGGCATGTCGAGGTAGGAGTACCGCTCTCATTGGTCTTGGGCGCCAGGTGCAGATTGGCTCAGCAACTCTGAGTTTCTCTGACCTGGCGATTGGCGCGTCGGAATGGTTTGTCTCAATGACAAGCGTTTCGCAATGGGCCTGGCGGATTTGCCAGATTGTGAACGTTGCAACCTTGGAATTAAGGAGACGTCTGCGCACGCCTTCTTCCATTGTTCGCGCGTTCGCCCGTTGTGGGCGCGTGTCGGCGAGTTGACTGCTCGTATCGCGCCGCGGGAGCTCGTGCTCATTGATCGCGCATACGCTGTGGACAATGTGTTTGCCCCCGTACTCTGGAGTGAAGCGGATGGTGTTTCTTTACTGGCTTCGGCTAGAATGGTGATATGGACGACGCGACTGGAGGAAGTCTTGCGGGGCGGTCGTCTTTCGGATCAGGATCTAATCCGATATTTTGAGCACCAGCTCAAAATGAAGATTAGAACTGAACGGGCGTGCACCCGACAGACTTTGCGAAAGGTGGATACATGCAGCGAGCCCTGGTTCGTGTGACCGGGGCTAGCCTTGATTTTCTTTTCGAATCTGTAATCTGCCTCGGGATTCACTTTGGAACCCTTCCCGTGGTTAAAGTGAATATTTTGTACCTAGTTAATGTGAGTGTATGGGTTGTCCTAGCCTGTTCAGCTCCAATACTTTTGTTATGATCCAGTTCGAGATCCCTTTTGTCCATCGTTATTTTGTCCCGTTTCATTCTCAGCTGGGTCAGCCTTATACATTTCTCGGTCAATTTATTTTTGTTCTCTGCTACTCCATTCCCCTTAGAAAGAGTGCTTCTTGATTTTTGTCTTCTAAGACAGAATACAGCGGCCTCTTTAATTATGTGTGGGTGTGTTTGGGTCTTACTAACACCTTGTATATGATGTTCATTTGAAATTGTTTTTAGTTTGGGGATTTTGTTTCTTCATTCCCCTTCCCATCATGTCATTTCATGCACCAATTTTTAAATCTATTTTTGTATTATGTTGTCACAAATTTTTTATGTACATTTGGGGCGTTTTGTAGGTCCCTGGTATGGTTTTTGCGGTATTTTGGTGTACGATATGTATGAGTGTTGATGGACAAATTCTTATGGTGATTGAGAAAATTGTAACGTATGTATGGGTCGTGAATCCGATTAGCTAGGTATAAGATAGAGTACTGAAGACCACCCCCAAGTTTTGTTTCCCCCTCCCATTTTTTCGGCCTTGTGCCATAATCTTTGTAATATAAGATAAATAAAACTAGCCATTTCCTCCCAATCTTGTGTTGTGTGGTAAATGGCAGAGGATCAAAGTGTAGTATCTGTTCCTGAGTGATACTTACTATTGCTTTGTTTCCTGGACAATTGTGTTCCAGCCTAAGTTTATTGCTCAGGCCCGCGCAAAAGTAGCGGTAAAACGCGAAACGCCGGAAGACAAGCGTCCGTGGTTCGGCCTCTTGGGAGGCATGGCCTCGGAAGGGCCTGGGAAGTAGTTCCTCCCACCACGGCCTCGGTGGGAGGAGAAGGAGGATTAGGCCATTACCGCCGCGGATTAATCCCCCTTCAGTTCCAGCAGCTGGTTTACCAGCATCAGTAACTGTGCTACCAGGACCGGGATCACCTAAACCCTCGACCTCTGGATGGACGGGGAAAGATGATGATGATAATGAAGGAGAGGAGTTCTATGACGAAATGAAGGTCAAGTACGCTCAGTACATTAAAGGAACTGAGCTGGTCTCTGTTCCGGAAGAACTAGCTAAAATAGAAGTGCGTATTATTACGCTGATAACTAAAGACATCAAGTCTCATAAGATGGTAGGAATAACTAGAGACGCATTTGAGGAGGCAATTGCAACTCTGAAGTTGAATGCTAGGGCCGTGGCGAGGAAGAGCAATGCCATGTGGGACGTCTGCTGGCTTCAGCAAGAGGAAGCCAAAAGATTAATTGGGGTTGTCCTGGAGACTAAAACGCTACAACTCACACTGAATATATGGGGACCAGGAAGATCAAGGTTACCCTGCATGGCGTCCCCATGGACATTTGCAGAGGACCACATGGGTGCCTTTTTCGCCAATTATGGAAAGGTGGCCTGTGTTTCCTCGCTGCGGTCAAGGCCGGAATTTTAACAGGCGACATGACCCTGCAGTTGACCATTTCGAAGGAAAATATCGAAAAAATTCTAACATCCTCACCTGCAGGGTCGCGTAATATTCATAATTGTTGAAGGAAGAAAACCGTGCTGTTGGGTCTGCGGGGCGGCGGAACATGTAGCAAAACCTGCCCCACCAAGAATCCTGCCCCAAAGGCCCAACCAGCCAAGCAGCCACAGCAGGAGCAAGGCAAACCAAAGACAGCAACACAAAGACGGCATCACCAGCACCGGCTCCAGCTGCCAACAAGGACGGCGAGTGGCAGGTGGTGGGCAGAAGAAAAGATAAAACACCATCACCGGCTTGAAGGTGCCGCCACCTGCCAAAACGCCGGCTAAGATGAAGGAGACCCCGGTGAAGGAGACCCCGGTGAAGAGGTCTCCAGTCCAACCGGAAGGGGTTCCCAAAAGGAAAAGAGCCCCTCGCCTAGTATGGAGATGGAGGTGGAAAGGGCAGCGTCTCTCAAACGTGGGAGAGACGAGGAAGCGGAGGAAGAACACGACAGCCCGAAGTCGCGGCGGAGAAGCAGGAGCAAGAGAGAAGAGTACATAAAGTGAAATGCTCGTCACTACCGGTGTCCCCCGTGAGAAAGACTTATGCGGACAAGGCAAGAAGCCTTCCCGCTTCCCCGCTTAAGGCTTCCCAGTCCCCAGTTTTTAAACTGACCCCCTTGGCAAGCTAGTGCCATAACTCCTACTCCCTCCCCTTCTCCAACTCCCACTCCCGCTCGGGCTAAGAAAAAAAAATGCTGCCCTCCCGCGTGGGGATGCCCTGATGAAGGTTCAGAAAATATTTCGGAGGAGTGGTCTTCCCAGCGACGAAGGCTACTGAAGCCTCTTTTAAAATTGACCTCTGTGAAGGGTCTCTCTACGGAAGACCCGAGGAACTTTGCCCAGGCCCCAGGTGTCATCACCTGGTTAGGAATACCGGGGAACCTGAGGTCTGGGACCACATCGCAGAGGTCCAGAAGCATTATACCAATTTAAATATGGTCAAAGAACATTCACCAGAGCTAAGAAAAAATGGCTAAAAATTGTTCGGGGAGGTTCCCCATTTTACTCCACCCCTGCTTATATAGGGTGGTAAAATTAATTTATCCAACGGACGTCGGCGGTATTGTCCTAGACGGACGAATTACATCGATATAGGTACAGGGTCCCTAGGACAGTCCGTCAGGGTCCCAGCCACCAGAGATTTATTCCCCGTATGTGATTAGAGCCGTTGTTGCATGTTTTTTCTGTTTCTCTTTTTTCAGGCCTAAGAAATGTCTATCAAGATAGCCAGTTTGAATGCGTATGGCCTGAGGGATCGGGGGGCAAGGCGGCTCGCCTGCTTCGTGACCTCTTGTCGTACGGCGTGGATGTGGCCGCGATCCAAGAGACTCACTTTGTTTGCGAAGTCGACTCGTGTGTGCTGTCTAGCGACTTTGTCGTTTATTCAGCATATGGGAGCCGGCGGGCCAGAGGTGTTTCTTTGCTGGTTAAGCGTACCCTGGACGCGAGGGTTGACCTTGTCCATGTCGGTGCCGAGGGCCGGCTGATCGTGGCCGATATTGCAGTGAAAAGCAAGTCGTTCCGGCTGATTGCGGTTTATGCGCCCAATGTTCAAGGTGAGCGTGTCTCTTTCTTTCGGCTGTTGGAGCCCTTCATGGTGCATTCAACACGGCTAATCTTAGTTGGGGACTGGAATGCCATCCTAACCCCCAAATGGGATAGAGGGAGGGGCGCTAGCGGGTGGAGTGGTGATCGTAGCCTGGTCAATCTTGTCGGCGATTTTGGTCTCGTCGATAGATACCGGGTCGATCATCCGGAAGGGAGCATGTGGACGTGGACGCGTAGTTGGCCCTCTACCCGGGTATCAGCGTACCTGGATAGGGTGTTAGTGAGAGAAGCCGACATAGACTTCTTAGAATGTCCGACGTTCCACTGGTTAGGCTACACGATCACAAACTCGTTTGTGCCCGTGTGGTGTTAGATTTTAGGCCTAGGTTGGCTGGTTATTGGAAGTTCAACCAGTCCTTACTGGACAGGCGGGACTTTCGTGACCAGCTGACAAAACTAGTTCAGCGGGCGTTAATTGGGCGAGTCATTGGGAGTAAGTGGTGGGTTAGTCTTAAGGACTCCATTAGGTCTTTCGCCACCAAATATAGCCAGCGGCTCAACCTAGATAAGGCTGCGGAGGCAAAGACACTTAGAGCTAATTTCGCCCGGGCGGAGGCTGGTGGGGATTCCCGTGAAATAGCCTTAGCCAGGGAGGCCCTGAGCGTCTGACTGGCGGGCGCTACATGGGCCAGGTAATTAGGGCTGGGTTAAGCAAGCATGTCTTCCGAAGCTGAAATGGCGCGGAACTGCGCAAGGAAGCAAATTCCCGCCGAGCCGGCGACCGGTACACTCGAGAGCGCGACCCGAGTGGACATCTCCCTTAGGTCGACCGACGACATGCGCGAGGCGTTCCGCAGCATTTCGAACACCGATTTACCAAGGAGCCTGGTCTCCGTGACGAGGACTTTCGCAGCTATTTGGCTGACTTTCCCTCGGCTTTTGCCGGCTTAAAGGGTTAGCTGCGAAGGGGAGATTACGGAGGACGAAATCTACGTGGCTTTGAAGAAGGTCGGCAGTGGCAAGTCGCCAGGTTTGGATGGTTTGCCCCATGAATTGTACTTGAGGATGTCGCACCTTTTGTCCCGCTCTCGGCCAGTCGTGTTCAACCACTGGTTTCGGCAGGGGTCCATCCCCGGTCGGATCACCAGGGCGTGATCACGCTGTTGAGAAAAGGCAAGAAGGTTGAGGAACTAGACGATTACAGGCCCATAACCTGCTAAACACAGAGTTAAAGATTTTGGCCAAGATCCTGACGATTCGCTTGCAGCTAGTTGCCGAGTCTCTGTTGGAACCGGATCAGATTCTGTTTCCGTGAAGGGGAGAACAATTCAGAGCAACTCCGTAATTTGATTCGCACGATCATAGAGGGTGTAGAAGATGACGATGAGGCCGCGCTGGATCAATTCAGATCAGTCCAAGGCATTTGATAGGATTGACCATGGCTACCTGGCTGCTGTCCTCGCAGGCCGCCGGATTCAAACCCGACTTCAGCCGCTGGATTAGCCTTCTGTATCGCCCCGGGCTGTGGTACAGGTGAACGGGAAGCTGTCGGGCGCTTTCGCGTTGTCTAGGTCGGTCCGACAGGGTTGTCCACTGTCTTCTCCTTTGCGTCTTGGCGTTGGAGCCCCTCCTTCGCCGGCTGAGGGACGAGACTGGCAGTCCGGTCCTGCGTGGAATTGAAGTCCCTGGCGGAGCTCGAGCCAGGCTTCGCGTACGCCGACGACGTAACGACCTTTGGTGTCCTCCCGCAGGGACATAGAGGCGGTACACCAGGCGCTTTGTGGCCAGGCCGAGAAGGTGACAGGGGCCAGAATTAACTGCGACAAGTCATCCGCTTGCGGTTAGGTGCCCGGAAGGGAGTTTCCCTCCCGGGGCCCTTCAGCTGGGACGCAGGACGGGCCGGTCAAGCTCCTCGGAGTTTGGTTCGGTCCGGACTTACAGCTGGAGAAAAACTGGTCAGAAGTACTGGCAAAGGTCGGCGCGTCGGTCAAGATTTGGCGTCGACGGGGTCTCTCCGTGAAGGGCTTGGCGGAGGCGTGTAACACATACCTCTTTCCATGATCCTTTACCGGCTGTCAGTACTTCCCTTTGCAGATGATCATGAGAAGGGCGCTCGAGCGCGTTTGCTATTCTCCTGTCTTTGGAGAGGACGCAAACACATGGTCGACAAAGGAGTCTGCTGCCTCCGTCCGTGTCAAGGGGTCTAGGGATGCCACACTTGAGGAGCCACGTGCTCGTGTTTCAAGGTTGGCATTCCTCAGGCGCGCGTTAGAGGAAGATCGGATGCTTGCGGGGGTAGTGAGGGACATGTTCCCTTGCCTTACCATCACGCCCCCGACCCTATGGCTGACCGTCAGGCCTTGGGTGCGACCGAAATTCCTGCTCGAATGTCTGGCGGCTTTACAGGCCATTCCACGGTCCAGTGACCTTTCACAGCCTAGGAAAATCTTCTATCGGGGATTAGTGGAGGGTGCCGTGAAGGATAAGCTGTGGAGTAAGCTCGGCATGTCGAGAGTGGAGTACCGCTCTCATTGGTCTTGGGCGCCAGGTGCAGATTGGCTCAGCAACTCTGAGTTTTCTCTGACCTGGCGATTGGCTCGGAATGGTTTGTCTCTCAATGACAAGCGTTTCGCAATGGGCCTGGCGGATTTGCCAGATTGTGAACGTTGCAACCTTGGAATTAAGGAGACGTCTGCGCACGCCTTCTTCCATTGTTCGCGCGTTCGCCCGTTGTGGGCGCGTGTCGGCGAGTTGACTGCTCGTATCGCGCCGCGGGAGCTCGTGCTCATTGATCGCGCATACGCTGTGGACAATGTGTTGCCCCCGTACTCTGGAGTGAAGCGGATGGTGTTTCTGACGCTGCTAGCCTCGGCTAGAATGGTGATATGGACGACGCGACTGGAGGAAGTCTTGCGGGGCGGTCGTCTTTCGGATCAGGATCTAATCCGATATTTTGAGCACCAGCTCAAAATGAAGATTAGAACTGAACGGAAACGGCTGCACCCGACAGACTTTTGCGAAAGGTGGATACATGCAGCGAGCCTGGTTCGTGTGACCGGGGCTAGCCTTGATTTTCTTTTTTAGATCTGCTAATCACAT
>JBBBDQ010027378.1:0-15506 GCA_037127315.1 Ascarosepion bandense | reverse complement strand
CATTGCAGAGGAGTGGTCTTCGCAGCGACGAAGGCTACTGAAGCCTCTTTTAAAATTGACCTCTGTGAAGGGTCTCTCTACGGAAGACCCGAGGAACTTTGCCCAGGCCCCAGGTGTCATCACCCTGGTTAGGAATACCGGGGGGAACCTGCGGGTCTGGGACCATATCCCAGAGGTCCAGAAGCAGTATCCAAAACTTAACATGGTCAAAGAACAGTCACCTGAATTGAGGAAAATGGCTAAAAATTGTTCGGGGAGGTTCCCCGTATTACTCCACCCCTGCTTATATAGGGTGGTAAAATTAATTTATCCAACGGACGTCGGCGGTATTGTCCTAGACGGACGAATTACGTCCGATATAGGTACAGGGTCCCTAGGACAGTCCGTCGGGGTCCCAGCCACCAGAGATTTTTTCCCCGTATGTGATTAGAGCCGTTGTTGCATGTTTTTTCTGTTTCTCTTTTTCAGGCCTAAGAAATGTCTATCAAGATAGCCAGTTTGAATGCGTATGGCTTGAGGGATCGGGGTAAGGCGGCTCGCCTGCTTCGTGACCTCTTGTCGTACGGCGTGGATGTGGCCGCGATCCAAGAGACTCACTTTGTTTGCGAAGTCGACTCGTGTGTGCTGGCTAGTGACTTTGTCGTTTATTCAGCATATGGGAGCCGGCGGGCCAGAGGTGTTTCTTTGCTGGTTAAGCGTACCCTGGACGCGAGGGTTGACCTTGTCCATGTCGGTGCCGAGGGCCGGCTGATCGTGGCCGATATTGCAGTGAAAAGCAAGTCGTTCCGGCTGATTGCGGTTTATGCGCCCAATGTTCAAGGTGAGCGTGTCTCTTTCTTTCGGCTGTTGGAGCCCTTCATGGTGCATTCAACACGGCTAATCTTAGTTGGGGACTGGAATGCCATCCTAACCCCCAAATGGGATAGAGGGAGGGGCGCTAGCGGGTGGAGTGGTGATCGTAGCCTGGTCAATCTGGTCGGCGATTTTGGTCTCGTCGACAGATACCGGGTCGATCATCCGGAAGGGAGCATGTGGACGTGGACGCGTAGTTGGCCTTCTACCCGGGTATCTGCGTACCTGGATAGGATGTTAGTGAGAGAAGCCGACATAGACTTCTTAGAATGTCCAACGTTCCACTGGTTAGGCTACACGGACCACAAACTCGTTTGTGCCCGTGTGGTGTTAGATTTTAGGCCTAGGTTGGCTGGTTATTGGAAGTTCAATCAGTCCTTACTGGACAGGCGGGACTTTCGTGACCAGCTGACAAAACTAGTTCAGCGGGCGTTAATTGGGCGAGTCATTGGGAGTAAGTGGTGGGTTAGTCTTAAGGACTCCATTAGGTCTTTCGCCACCAAATATAGCCAGCGGCTCAACCTAGATAAGGCTGCGGAGGCAAAGACACTTAGAGCTAATTTCGCCCGGGCGGAGGCTGGTGGGGATTCCCTAGAGATAGCCTTAGCCAGGGAGGCCCTGGAGCGTTCGACTAGCGGGCGCTACATGGGTCAGGTAATTAGGGCTAAGTTAAGCAAGATGTCTTCCGAAGCTGTGAAAATGGGCGCGGAACTGCGCAAGGAAGAAATTCGCCGAGCCGGCGACCGGTACATTCGAGAGGTACGCGACCCGGAGGGACATCTCCTTAGGTCGACCGACGACATGTGCGAGGCGTTCCGGCAGCATTTCGAACACCGATTTACCAAGGAGCCTGGTCTCCGTGACGAGGACTTTCGCAGCTATTTGGCTGACTTTCCCCGGCTTTTGCCGGCTGAAGCGGCTAGCTGCGAAGGGGAGATTACGGAGGACGAAGTCTACGTGGCTTTGAAGAAGGTCGGCAGTGGCAAGTCGCCAGGTTTGGATGGTTTGCCCTAGTTGGCACTTGAGGATGTCGCACCTTTTTGTCCCGCTCTTGGCTGTCGTGTTCAACCACTGGTTTTCGGCAGGGTCCATCCCCGGTCGGATCACCAGGGGCGTGATCACGCTGTTGAGAAAAGGCAAGAAGGTTGGGAGGGAACTAGATGATTACAGGCCCATAACTCTGCTAAACACAGAGTTAAAGATTTGGCCAAGATCTGACGAATCGCTTTTAGCTAGTTGCCGAGTCTCTGTTGGAACCGGATCAGACTTGTTCTGTGAAGGGAGAACAATTCAGAGCAACCTGCACTTGATTCGCACGATCATAGAGGGTGTAGAAGACGACGATGAGGCCGCGCTGATCAATTTAGATCAGTCCAAGGCATTTGATAGGATTGACCATGGCTACCTGGCTGCTGTCCTGCAGGCCGCCGGATTCAAACCCGACTTCAGCCGCTGGATTAGCCTTCTGTATCGCTCCCCCAGGCTGTGGTACAGGTGAACGGGAAGCTGTCGGGCGCTTTCGCGCTGTCTAGGTCGGTCCGACAGGGTTGTCCACTGTCTTCTCTCCTTTATGTCTTGGCGTTGGAGCCCCTCCTTCGCCGGCTGGGGACGAGACTGGCGATCCGGTCCTGCGTGGAATTGAAGTCCCTGGCGGAGCTCGAGCCAGGGTTTCTGCGTACGCCGATGACGTAACGACCTTTGTGTCCTCCGCAGGGACATAGAGGCGGTACACCGGGCGCTTGTACGGTACGAGAAGGTGACAGGGCCAAGAATTAACTGCGACAAGTCATCCGGCTTGCGGTTAGGTGCCTGGAAGGGAGTTTCCCTCCCAGGGCCCTTCAGCTGGACGGACGGGCCGGTCAAGCTCCTCGGAGTTTGGTTCGGTCCGGACTTACAGCTGGAGAGAAAACTGGTCAGAAGTACTGGCAAAGGTCGGCGCGTCGGTCAAGATTTGGCGTCGACGGGGTCTCTCCGTGAAGGGCTTGGCGGAGGTGTGTAACACATACCTCTTTCCCATGATCCTTTTACGGCTGCAATGGTACTTCCCCTTTGTGACGATCATGAGAAGGCGCTCGAGCGTTTGCTATTCTCCTGTCTTTGGAGAGGACGCAAACACATGGTCGACAAAGGAGTCTGTTGCCTCCGTCCGTGTCAAGGGGTCTGGGGATGCCACACTTGAGGGCCACGTGCTCGCTTCAAGGTTGGCATTCCTCCGAAACGCGTTGGAGGAAGATCGGTTGCTTGCGGGGGTAGTGAGGGACATGTTCCCTTGCCTTACCATCACGCCCCCGACCTTATGGCTGACCGTCGGGCCTTGGGTGCGACCGAAATTCCTGCTCGAATGTCTGGCGGCTTTACAGGCCATTCCACGGTCCAGTGACCTTTCACAGCCTAGGAAAATCTTCTATCGGGGATTAGTGGAGGGCGCCGTGAAGGATAAGCTGTGGGCTCAGCTCGGCCGTGGGAGTGAATTGCACTTCTCATTGGTCTTGGGCGCCAGGTGCAGATTGGCTCAGCAACTCTGAGTTTTCTCTGACTGGCGATTGGCTCGGAATGGTTGTCTCTCAATGACAAGCGTTTCGCAATGGGCCTGGCGGATTTGCCAGATTGTGAACGTTGCAACCTTGGAATTAAGGAGACGTCTGCGCACGCCTTCTTCCATTGTTCGCGCGTTCGCCCGTTGTGGGCGCGTGTCGGCGAGTTGACTGCTCGTATCGCGCCGCAGGAGCTCGTGCTCATTGATCGCGCATACGCTGTGGACAATGTGTTGCCCCCGTACTCTGGAGTGAAGCGGATGGTGTTTCTGACGCTGCTGGCTTCGGCTAGAATGGTGATATGGACGACGCGACTGGAGGGAAGTCTTGCAGGGCGGTCGTCTTTCGGATCAGGATCTAATCCGATATTTTGAGCACCAGCTCAAAATGAAGATTAGAACTGAACGGAAACGGCACCGGCAGACTTTGGCGAAAGGTGGATACATGCCTTGAGCCTGGTTCGTGTGACCGGGGCTAGCCTTGATTTTCTTTTAGATCTGCTAATCACATCAGGGGGATTCCTTTGGAACCCTTCCCGTGGTTAAAGGTAGAAATTCTTTGTGTACCTAGTTAATGTGAGTGTATGGGTTGTCCTAGCCTGTTCCGGCTCCAACGCTTTTGTTATGATCCAGTTCGAATCCCCTTTGTCCAGCGTTATTTTGTCCCGTTATACTCTCGGCTGGGTCAGCCTTATATATTCTCCAGTCCAATTTATTTTTAACCTGCTTCTCCATTCCCCAGTAGAAAGAGAGCTACTTGATTTTGCCTTTTAAGGCAGAATACAGTGGCCTCTTTAATTATGAGGAGTGTGTTTGGAGTCTTACTAACACAGTGTATATGTTTTCATTTGACATTGTTTTTGTTTTGGGGATTTTGTTTCTTCATACCCCCTTCCCATCATGTCATTTCATGCCATTTTAAATCTATTTTTGTATTATATTTTGTATATAGTCACAAATTTTTTATGTACATTTGGGGCGTTTTGGCAGGTCCCTGGTATGGTTTTGCGGTATTTTGGTGTACGATATGTATGAGTGTTGATGGACAAATTCTTATGGTGATTGAGAAAATTGTAACGTATGTATGGGTCGTGAATCTGATTAGCTAGGTATAAGATGAAATTACTGAAGACCACCCCAAGTTTTGTTCCCCCTCCGTTTTTCGGCCTTGTGCCATAATCTTTGTAATAAAAGATAAATAAAAACTAGTCATTTCCTCCCAATCTTGTGTTGTGTGGTAAATGGCAGAGGATCAAAGTGTAGTATCTGTTCCTGAGTGATACTTACTATTGCTTTGTTTCCTGGACAATTGTGTTCCAGCCTAAGTTTATTGCTCAGGCCCGCGCAAAAGTAGCGGTAAAACGCGAAACGCCGGAAGACAAGCGTCCGTGGTTCGGCCTCTTGGGAGGCATGGCCTCGGAAAGGGCCTGGGGAAGTAGTTCCTCCACCACGGCCTCGGTGGGAGGAAGGAGAGAGTTAATACCGCCGAGGATTAATCCCCCTTCAGTTCCAGCAGCTCTGGTTTACCAGCATCAGTAGCTGTGCTACCAGGACCGGGATCCACCTAAACCCTCGACCTCTGGATGGACAGGGGGAAAGATGATAATGAAGGAGAAGAGTTCTATGACGAAATGAAGGTCAAGTACGCTCAGTACATTAAAGGAACTGAGCTGGTCTCTGTTCCGGAAGAACTAGCTAAAATAGAAGTGCGTATTATTACGCTGATAACTAAAGACATCAAGTCTCATAAAATGGTAGGAATAACTAGAGACGCATTTGAGGAGGCAATTGCAACTCTGAAGTTGAATGCTAGGGCCGTGGCAGGGAAGAGCAATGCCATGTGGGACGTCCTGCTGGCTTCAGCAGAGGAAACCCAAAGATTAATTGGAGTTGTCCTGGAGACTAAAACACTACAACTCCACACTGAATATATGAGAGCCAGGAAGATCAAGGTTACCCTGCATGGCGTCCCCTGGACATTGCAGAGGACCACATAGGTGCCTTTTTCGCCAATTATGGAAGGGTGGCCTGTGTTTCCTCGCTGCGGTCCAAGGCCGGAATTTTAACGAGCGACATGACCCTGCAGTTGACCATTTCGAAGGAGAATATCGAAAAATTCCTAACATCCTCTGCAGGGGTCGCGTGATATTTATTATTGTAGAGGGCAGGAAGCCGTGCTGTTGGGTCTGCGGGGCGGCGGAACATGTAGCAAAGACCTGCCCCACCAAGAATCCTGCCCCAAAGGCCCAATCAGCCAAGCAACTACCGCAGGAGCAAGCAAAAAACAAAGAAGACGGCTTCACCAGCACCGCTCCAGCTGCCAACAAGGACGGCGAGTGGCAGGTGGTAGGCAGGAAGAAGAATAAGACACCATCCCCGGCGAAGGTGCCGCCACCTGCCAAAACGCCGGCTAAGATGAAGGAGACCTCGGTGAAGGAGACCCCCGGTGAAGAGGTCTCCAGTCCAATCCCGAAAGGGTCCTCAAAAGGAAAAGAGCCCCTCGCCTAGTATGGAGATGGAGGTGGAGAAGCAGTTACTTCAAACGTGGGAGAGACGAGGAAGCGGAGGAAGAACGCGACAGCCCAAAGTCTCAGCGGAGAAGCAGGAGCAGAGAGAGAAAAGTGCAAGAAGAGAAATGCTCGTCTCTACCGGTGTCCCCCGTGAGAAAGACTTATGCGGACAAGGCAAGAAGCCTTCCCGCTTCCCCGCTTAAGGCTTCCCAGTCCCCAGTTTTTAAACTGACCCCCTTGGCAAAAGCTAGTGCCATAACTCCTACTCCTCCCCTTCTCCTACTCCCACTCCCGCTAGGGCTAAGAAAAAATGCCCTCCCTCGCGGGGACGCCCTGATGAAAGTACAGGACAACATTTCAGAGGAGTGGTCTTCGCAGCGACGAAGGCTACTGAAGCCTCTTTTAAAATTGACCTGTGAAGGGTCTCTACGGAAGACCCGAGGAACTTTGCCCAGGCCCCAGGTGTCATCACCCTGGTTAGGAATACCGGGGGGAACCTGCGGGTCTGGGACCACATCGCAGAGGTCCAGAAGCAGTATCCAAAACTTAACATGGTCAAAGAACAGTCACCTGAATTGAGGAAAATGGCTAAAAATTGTTCGGGGAGGTTCCCTGTATTACTCCACCCCCGTTTATAGGGGTGGTAAAATTAATTTATCCAACGGACGTCGGCGGTATTGTCCTAGACGGAATTACGGTCCGATATAGGTACAGGGTCCCTAGGACAGTCCGTCGGGGTCCCATCCACCAGAGATTTTTTCCCCGTATGTGATTAGAGCTACAGCCAATGTTTTTTCAGAGCTTTTCAGGGTCGGCAATGTCTATCAAGATAGCCAGTTTGAATGCGTATGGCCTGAGGGATCGGCAAGGCGCCTGCCTGCTTCGTGACCTCTTGTCGTACGGCGTGGATGTGGCCGCGATCCAAGAGACTCACTTGTTTGCGAAGTCGACTCGTGTGTGCTGGATGACGACTTTGTCGTTTATTCAGCATATGGGAGCCGGCGGGCCAGAGGTGTTTTTTGCTGGTTAAGCGTACCCTGACGCGAGGGTTGACCTTGTCCATGTCGGTGCCGAGGGCCGGCTGATCGTGGCCGATATTGCAGTGAAAAGCAAGTCGTTCCGGCTGATTGCGGTTTATGCGCCCAATGTTCAAGGTGAGCGTGTCTCTTTCTTTCGGCTGTTGGAGCCCTTCATGGTGCATTCAACACGGTGTTAATCTTAGTTGGGGACTGGAATGCCATCCTAACCCCCAAATGGGATAGAGGGAGGGGCGCTAGCGGGTGGAGTGGTGATCGTAGCCCAGACAACTGGTCGGCGATTTTGGCTCGTCGACAGATACCGGGTCGATCATCCGGAAGGGAGCATGTGGACGTGGACGCGTAGTTGGCCTTCTACCCGGGTATCTGCGTACCTGGATAGGATGTTAGTGAGAGAAGCCGACATAGACTTCTTAGAATGTCCAACGTTCCACTGGTTAGGCTACACGGACCACAAACTCGTTTGTGCCCGTGTGGTGTTAGATTTTAGGCCTAGGTTGGTTGGTTATTGGAAGTTCAATCAGTCCTTACTGGACAGGCGGGATTTTCGTGACCAGCTGACAAAACTAGTTCTATGGCGTTAATTGGGCGAGTCATTGGGAGTAAGTGGTGGGTTAGTCTTAAGGACTCCATTAGGTCTTTCGCCACCAAATATAGCCAGCGGCTCAACCTAGAGCAGCTTGCGGAGGCAAAGACACTTAGAGCTAATTTCGCCCGGCGGGAGGCTGGTGGGGATTCCCCAGAGATAGCCTTAGCCAGGGAGGCCCTGGAGCGTTCGACTAGCGGGCGCTACATGGGTCAGGTAATTAGGGCTAAGTTAAGCAAGATGTCTTCCGAAGCTGTGAAAATGGGCGCGGAACTGCGCAAGGAAGAAATTGCCGAGCCGGCGATCGGTACATTCGAGAGGTACGCGACCCGGAGGGACATCTCCTTAGGTCGACCGACGACATGTGCGAGGCGTTCCGGCAGCATTTCGAACATCGATTTACCAAGGAGCCTGGTCTCCGTGACGAGGACTTTCGCAGCTATTTGCTGACTTTCCTCGGCTTTTGCCGGCTGAAGCGGCTAGCTGCGAAGGGGAGATTACGGAGGACGACCTACGTGGCTTTGAAGAAGGTCGGCAGTGGCAAGTCGCCAGGTTTGGATGGTTTGCCCTATGAATTGTACTTGAGGATGCCTTAACCTTTTGTCCCGCTATTGGCTGTCGTGTTCAACCACTGGTTCGGCAGGGGTCCATCCCCGGTCGGATCACCAGGGGCGTGATCACGCTGTTGAGAAAAGGCAAGAAGGTTGAGGGAACTAGATTACAGGCCCATAACTCTGCTAAACACAGAGTTAAAGATTTTAAGAAGATCCGACGAATCGCTTGCAGCTAGTTGCCGAGTCTCTGTTGGAACCGGATCAGACTTGTTCTGTGAAGGGGAGAACAATTCAGAGCAACCTGCACTTGATTCGCACGATCATAGAGGGTGTAGAAGACGACGATGAGGCCGCGCTGATCAATTTAGATCAGTCCAAGGCATTTGATAGGATTGACCATGGCTACCTGGCTGCTGTCCTGCAGGCCGCCGGATTCAAACCCGACTTCAGCCGCTGGATTAGCCTCTGTATCGCTCCCCGGGCTGTGGTACAGGTGAACGTGAGTTGTCGGGCGCTTTCGCGCTGCCCAGGTCGGTCCGACAGGGTTGTCCACTGTCTTCTCCTTTATGTCTTGGCGTTGGAGCCCTCCTTCGCCGGCTAAGGGACGAGACGGGCAGTCCGGTCCTGCGTGGAATTGAAGTCCCTGGTGGAGCTCGAGCCAGGGTTTCCGCGTACGCCGATGACGTAACGCACTCAGGCCCTCCCGCAGGGACATAGAGGCGGTACACCAGGCGCTTGTACGGTACGAGAAGGTGACAGGGCCAGAATTAACTGCGACAAGTCATCCGGCTTGCGGTTAGGTGCCTGGAAGCGTGTTTCCCTCCTGGGGCCCTTCAGCTGGACGGACGGGCCGGTCAAGCTCCTCGGACTTGGTTCGGTCCGGACTTACAGCTGGAGAAAAACTGGTCAGAAGTACTGGCAAAGGTCGGCGCGTCGGTCAAGATTTGGGTACGACGGGGTCTCTCCGTGAAGGGCTTGGCGGAGGTGTGTAACACATACCTCTTTCCCATGATCCTTTACCGGCTGTCAGTTTCCCTTTGTGACGATCATGAGAGTTAGAGTGCCTGAGCGTTTGCTATTCTCCTGTCTTTGGAGAGGACGCAAACACATGGTCGACAAAGGAGTCTGCTGCCTCCGTCCGTGTCAAGGGGGTCTGGGGATGCCACACTTGAGGAGCCACGTGCTCGCTTCAAGGTTGGCATTCCTCAGGCGCGCGTTGGAGGAAGATCGGTTGCTTGCGGGGGTAGTGAGGGACATGTTCCCTTGCCTTACCATCACGCCCCCGACCCTATGGCTGACCGTCAGGCCTTGGGTGCGACCGAAATTCCTGCTCGAATGTCTGGCGGCTTTACAGGCAATTCCACGGTCCAGTGACCTTTCACAGCCTAGGAAAATCTCTTCTATCGGGGATTAGTGGAGGGCGCCGTGAAGATAAGCTGTGGAGTAAGCTCGGCATGTTGAGAGTGGAGTACCGCTCTCATTGGTCTTGGGCGCCAGGTGCGGACTGGCTCAGCAATCCTTGAGTTTTCTGACCTGGCGATTGGCTCGGAATGGTTTGTCTTCAATGACAAGCGTTTCGCAATGGGCCTGGCGGATTTGCCAGATTGTGAACGTTGCAACTTGAATTAAGGAGACGTTCGCGCACGCCTTCTTTTCCATTGTTCGCGCGTTCGCCTGTTGTGGGCGCGTGTCGGCGAGTTGACTTGCTCGCCGCGCCGCGGGAGCCAGCGTTCATTGATCGCGCATACGCTGTGGACAATGTGTTGCCCCCGTACTCTGGAGTGAAGCGGATGGTGTTTCTGACGCTGCTAGCCTCGGCTAGAATGGTGATATGGACGACGCGACTGGAGGAAGTCTTGCGGGCGGTCGTCTGGATCAGGATCTAATCCGATATTTTGAGCACCAGCTCAAAATGAAGATTAGAACTGAACGGAAACGGCTGCACCCGACAGACTTTTGCGAAAGGTGGATACATGCAGCGAGCCTGGTTCGTGTGACCGGGGCTAGCCTTGATTTTCTTTTTAGATCTGCTAATCACATCGGGGGGGATTCCTCGGAACCCTTCCGTGGTTAAGGTAGATATTCTTTTGTGTACCTAGTTAATGTGAGTGTATGTGTTGTCCTAGCCTGTTCCCGGCTCCAATGCTTTTGTTATGATCCAGTTCGAGATCCCCTTTACCTTTCGTTTTTTGTCCCGTTTCATTCTCGGCTGGCCAGCCTTTATATTCTCCAGTCCAATTTATTTTGTACCTTACTTCTCCCATCCCCTTAGAAAGAGAGCTTACTTGATTTTGTCTTTTAAGGCAGAATACAGTGGCCTTTAATTATGAGGGTGTGTTTGGGCCTTACTAACACTCTGTATATGATGTTCATTTGAAATTGTTTTTATTTTGGGGATTTTCTGTTTCTTCATACCTCCCTTCCCATCATGTCATTTCATGTATAAATTTTTAAAGTTATTTTTGTATTATATTTGTAAATAGCCACAAATTTTTATGTACATTTGGGGCGTTTTGTAGGTCCCTGGTATGGTTTTTGCGGCATTTTGGTGTACGATATGTATGAGTAAAGTTAATAGACAAATTCTTATGGTGTTTTGAGAAAATTGTAACGTATGTATAATGTGAATCCGATTAGCTAGGTATAAGATAGAGTACTGAAGACCACCCTAAGTTTTGTTCCCCCTCCCATTTTTCGGCCTTGTGCCATAATCTTTGTAATATAAGATAAATAAAACTAGTCATTTCCTCCAACTGTGTTGTGTGGTAAATGGCAGAGGATCAAAGTGTAGTATCTGTTCCTGAGTGATACTTACTATTGCTTTGTTTCGGACAATTGTGTTCCAGCCTGGGTTTATTGCTCAGGCCCGCGCAAAAGTAGCGGTAAAACGCGAAACGCCGGAAGACAAGCGTCCGTGGTTCAGCTTCTTGGGAGGTATGCCCCTGGAAGGGCCTGGGAAGTAGCTCCTCCCACCACGGCCTCGGTGGGAGGAAAGAGGGATTGGGTGGCCGCCGAGGATTATCCCCTTCAGTTCCAGCAGCTGGTTTACCAGCATCAGTAACTGTGCTACCAGGACCGGGATCACCTAAACCCTCGACCTCTGGATGGACAGGGGGAAAGATGATAATGGGCGGAGAAGAGTTCTATGACGAAATGAAGGTCAAGTACGCTCAGTACATTAAAGGAACTGAGCTGGTCTCTGTTCCGGAAGAACTAGCTAAAATAGAAGTGCGTATTATTACGCTGATAACTAAAGACATCAAGTCTCATAAAATGGTAGGAATAACTAGAGACGCATTTGAGGAGGCAATTGCAACTCTGGAAGTTGAATTAGGGCCGTGGCGAGGAAGAGCAATGCCATGTGGGACGTCCTGCTGGCTTCAGCAGAGAAGCCAAAAGATTAATTGGAGTTGTCCTGGAGACTAAAACGCTACAACTCCACACTGAATATATGGGGACCAGAAGATCAAGGTTACCCTGCATGGCGTCCCCATGGACATTGCAGAGGACCACATAGGTGCCTTTTTCGCCAATTATGTGGAAGGGTGGCCTGTGCGTTTCGCTGCGGTCCAAGGCCGGAATTCTTAACAGGCGACATGACCCTGCAGTTGACCATTTCGAAGGAGAATATCGAAAATTCCTAACATCCTCACCTGCAGGGGTCGCGATATTTATTATTGTAGAGGGCAGGAAGCCGTGCTGTTAATCTGCGGGGCGGCGGAACATGTAGCAAAGACCTGCCCCACCAAGAATCCTGCCCCAAAGGCCCAATCAGCCAAGCAACTACCGCAGGAGCAAGCAAAAACAAAGACGGCTTCACCAGCACCGGCTCCAGCTGCCAACAAGGACGGCGAGTGGCAGGTGGTAGGCAGAGAAGAAGAATAAGACACCATCCCCGGCGAAGGTGCCGCCACCTGCCAAAACGCCGGCCCGGCCAGAGGACCCGGTGAAGGAGACCCCGGTGAAGAGGTCTCCAGTCCAACCGGAAAGGGGTTCCCAAAAGGAAAAACCCCTCCGCCTAGTATGGAGATGGAGGTGGAAAGGGCAGCGTCTCTCAGAGCGTGGGAGAGACGAGGAAGCGGAGGAAGAACGCGACAGCCCAAAGTGTGGCGGAGAAGCAGGAGCAGAGAGAGAAAAGTGCACAAGAAGAAATGCTCGTCTCTACCGGTGTCCCCGTGAGAAAGGCTTATGCGGACAAGGCAAAAGCCTTCCCCTTCCCGCTTAAGGCTTCCCAGTCCCCAGTTTTAAACTGACCCCCTTGGCAAAAGCTAGTGCCATAACTCCTGCCCTCCCTCGCTTTACTCCTACTCCCACTCCCGCTAGGGCGCTAAGAAAAAATGCCCTCCCTCGCGGGGACCCTGATGAAAGTACAGGACAACATTTCGGAGGAGTGGTCTTCGCAGCGACGAAGGCTACGGAAGCCTCTTTTAAAATTGACCTCTGTGAAGGGTCTCTCTACGGAAGACCCGAGGAACTTTGCCCAGGCCCCAGGTGTCATCACCCTGGTTAGGAATACCGGGGGAACCTGCCGGGTCTGGGACCCCATCGCAGGAGTCCAGAAGCAGTATCCAAAACTTAACATGGTCAAAGAACAGTCACCTGAATTGAGGGAAAATGGCTAAAAATTGTTCGGGGAGGTTCCCGTATTACCTCACCCTGCTTATATATAGGGTGGTAAAATTAATTTATCCAACGGACGTCGGCGGTATTGTCCTAGACGGACGGGTGCGTCCGATATAGGTACCGGGGTCCCTAGGACAGTCCGTCGGGGTCCCAGCCACCAGAAGTTTTTTCCCCGTATGTGATTAGAGCCGTTGTTGCATGTTTTTTCTGTTTCTCTTTTTCGGAGCCTAAGAAATGTCTATCAAGATAGCCAGTTTGAATGCGTATGGCCTGAGGATCGGGGCAGGCGGCTCGCCTGCTTCGTGACCTCTTGTCGTACGGCGTGGATGTGGCCGCGATCCAAGAGACTCACTTTGTTTGCGAAGTCGACTCGTGTGTGCTGTCTAGCGACTTTGTCGTTTATTCAGCATATGGGAGCCGGCGGGCCAGAGGTGTTTCTTTGCTGGTTAAGCGTACCCTGGACGCGAGGGTGACCTTGTCCATGTCGGTGCCGAGGGCCGGCTGATCGTGGCCGATATTGCAGTGAAAAGCAAGTCGTTCCGGCTGATTGCGGTTTATGCGCCCAATGTTCAAGGTGAGCGTGTCTCTTTCTTTCGGCTGTTGGAGCCCTTCTGGTCCATTCAACACGGCTAATCTTAATTGAGACGGAATGCCATCCTAACCCCCGATACAGGATAGAGGGAGGGGCGCTAGCGGGTGGAGTGTTGATCGTAGCCTGGTCAATCTGGTCGGCGATTTTGGTCTCGTCGACAGATACCGAGTCGATCATCGGAAGGGAGCATGTGGACGTGGACGCGTAGTTGGCCTTCTACCCGGGTATCTGCGTACCTGGATAGGATGTTAGTGAGAGAAGCCGACATAGACTTCTTAGAATGTCCAACGTTCACTGGTTAGGCTACACGGACCACAAACTCGTTGTGCCCGTGTGGTGTTAGATTTTAGGCCTAGGTTGGCTGGTTATTGGAAGTTCAATCAGTCCTTACTGGACGGGCGGGACTTTCGTGACCAGCTGACAAAACTAGTTCAGCGGGCGTTAATTGGGCGAGTCATTGGGAGTAAGTGGTGGGTTAGTCTTAAGGACTCCATTGAGTCTTTCGCCACCAAATATAGCCAGCGGCTCAAACTAGATAAGGCTGCGGAGAGCCGAACCGCCCAGAGCTAATTTCGCCCGGGCGGAGGCTGGTGGGGATTCCCTAGAAATAGCCTTAGCCAGGGAGGCCCTGGAGCGTTCGACTAGCGGGCGCTACATGGGTCAGGTAATTAGGGCTAAGTTAAGCAAGATGTCTTCCGAAGCTGTGAAAGTAGGCGCGGAACTGCGCAAGGAAAGTACGCCGGCCGGCGACCGGTACATTCGAGAGGTACGCGACCCGGAGGGACATCTCCTTAGGTCGACCGACGACGTAACAGGCGGTTCCGGCAATGACTTCGAACCACCGGTTACCAAGGAGCCTGGTCTCCGTGACGAGGACTTTCGCAGCTATTTGGCTGACTTTCCCCGGCTTTTGCCGGCTAGAGCGACTAGCCCGAAGGGGAGATTACGGAGGACGAAATCTACGTGGCTTTGAAGAAGGTCGGCAGTGGCAAGTCGCCAGGTTTGGATGGTTTGCCCCTGAATTGTACTTGAGGATGTCGCACCTTTTTGTCCCGCACTTGGCTGTCGTGTTCAACCACTGGTTTCACGACGGGGGTCATCCCCAGTCGGATGCAGAGGCATGATCACGCTGTTGAAAAAAGGCAAGAAGGTTGGGCGGGGATTAGATGATTACAGGCCCATAACAACTCTTACCAACACAAGTTAAAGATTTTGGCCAAGATCCTGACGAATCGCTTGCAGCAGACTGCCGAAGATCTCCTGTTGGAGCCGGATCAGACTTGTTCTGTGAAGGGAGAACAATTCGAGCAACCTGCTTGATTCGCACGATCATAGAGGGTGTAGAAGACGACGATGAGGCCGCGCTGATCAATTTAGATCAGTCCAAGGCATTTGATAGGATTGACCATGGCTACTGGCTGCTGTCCGCACGGGCGCCAGTTCAAACCCGACTTCAGCCGCTGGTTCAACCTGTATCGCTCCCCGGGCTGGTACAGGTAGACGGGAAGCTGTCGGGCGCTTTCGCGCTGTCTGAGTCAGTCCGACAGGGTTGTCGACTGTCTTCTCTCCTTTATGTCTTGGCGTTGGAGCCCCTCCTTCGCCGGCTAAGGGACGAGACTGGCAGTCAGTCCTGCGTGGAATTGAAGTCCCCTGGTGGAGCTCGGGTTTCCGCGTACGCTGATGACGTAACGACCTTTGTGTCCTCCCGCAGGGACATAGAGGCGGTACACCAGGCGCTTGTACGGTACGAGAAGGTGACAGGGGCCAGAATTAACTGCGACAAGTCATCCGGCTTGCGGTTAGGTGCCTGGAAGGGTGTTTCCCTCCCGGGGCCCTTCAGCTGGACGGACGGGCCGGTCAAGCTCCTCGGACTTTGGTTCGGTCCGGACTTACAGCTGGAGAAAAACTGGTCAGAAGTACTGGCAAAGGTCGGCGCGTCGGTCAAGATTTGGCGTCGACGGAGTCTCTCCGTGAAGGGCTTGGCGGAGGTGTGTAACACATACCTCTTTCCCATGATCCTTTACCGGCTGTCAGTACTTCCCCTTTGTGACGATCATGAGAAGGCGCTCGAGCGTTTGCTATTCTCCTGTCTGTGGAGAGGACGCAAACACATGGTCGACAAAGGAGTCTGTTGCCTCCGTCCGTGTCAAGGGGGTCTGGGGATGCCACACTTGAGGAGCCACGTGCTCGCTTCAAGGTTGGCATTCCTCAGGCGCGCG
>JBBBDQ010027376.1:0-16281 GCA_037127315.1 Ascarosepion bandense | reverse complement strand
GATCCAGGTGACCTTCGCAGCCCAGGAAACTCTTCTGCCTGGGATTAGTGGAGGGGCGCCGAAGAGCAGCCAGGAGTAAGCTCGGCATGTCGAGAGGGAGTACCGCTCTCATTGGTCTTGGGCGCCAGGTGCGGACTGGCTCAGCAACTTGAGTTTTCTCTCATTCGGCGATTGCCCGAATGGTTTGTCGCTCAATGACAAGCTGCTTCGCAATGGGCCTGGCGGATTTGCCAGATTGTGAACGTTGCAACCTTGGAATTAAGGAGACGTCGGCGCACGCCTTCTTCCATTGTTCGCGCGTTCGCCCGTTGCGGGCGCGTGTCGGCGAGTTGACTGCTCAGATCTCGCCGCGGGAGCTTGTGCTCATTGATCGCGCATACGCTGTGGACAATGTGTCGCCCTTACCTGGTGTGGAAGCGGATGGTGTTTCTGTCGCTACTGGCCACGGCTAGAATGGTGATTTGATGACGCGTCTGGAGGAAGCTCCGTGAGGTCGTCTTTCGGATCAGGATCTATCCGATATTTTGAGCACCAGCTCGTACGAAGATTAGAACTGAACGGAAACGGCTGCACCTTGGATAGACTTTAGCAAAGGTGGATATATGCAGCGAGCCTGGTTCGTGGACCGGGGCTAGCCTTGATTTTCTTTTATTCTTCCGGTTTGTCACATCGGGGTGGATTCCTCTGAACCCTCCCGCGGTTAAGGTTAGCTTTCTTGTATACCTAGTTAATGTGAGTGAATATTTGTCTCAGCTCGTTCCCGGCTCCATTGCTTTTGTTATGATCCAGTTCGAGATTCCCACTGACCATTGTTATTTTGTCCCGTTTTATTCTTCGGCTGGGTCAGCCTTATATATTCTCCAGCTTCAATTTATTTTTTAAAATCTAGCTTCTCCATTCCCCTTAGAAAGAGCGGCTTGATTTTGTCTCTATAGTAGAATACAGTAATTACGAGGGTGGCTTGGTCTTAATAATACTTTAGTAACATCATTTGAAATTGTTTTTGTTTTGGGGATTTTTTGTTTCTTCATACCCTTCCCATCACATCATCGCATGTACAAATGTCAAAATCTATTTTGTATTATATTTAAAGGTTACAAATTTTTATGTACAAATTGTAAAAATCTATTTTTGCAAACAATCAACACAAATTTTTATGTACATTTGGGGCGCGTTTTTGTAGGTCCCCGGTATGTTTTTGCGATATTTTGGTGCTAGATAAGTATGAGTGTTGATGGACAAATTTTGCGGTGAATGTGAATCATTGTAACGTATGCATGGGTCGTGAATCTTATTAGCTAGGTATAGGACATAGTAACTGAAGACCACCCCAAGTTTTGTTCCCCCTCCCACCTTTCGGCCTTGAGCCATAATTCATGTAAAAATGAAATAAATAAAACCAGCCACTTCCCCCAGACTTTTTGTTTGTGTGGATTTTGTGTTGTGGGAGCTTAGTGGAGCATTTGTTCTCCAGCAGTCATCTGTACCTGTCTCTTGACACATTGTTTTCCAGCCCGAGTTTATTGCCGGGCCACAAAAGTAGTGTTCTTCGGAACGCGAAACACCGGGAAGCAGTTGTCTCACCTCGTGGCATGGCCACGGCCTGCGCCACTTCCCCCTGTTCGTTGGAAGAGCCCAGTGGAGAAGCACCTGCGCAGTGATATCTGCTCGCACTTTGTCTCTTGGACAACTGATTTCCAGCCCGGAGTTCATTGCTCGGGCCAGCGTAAAGTAGCGGTTTCTTCGAAAACGAAACACCGGAAAGAAGTTGTCCGGTGATCGGTCACTTTGTGGCATGGCCACAGAAGGACCGGGGAAGTCGGCACCCCCACCACGCGTCGGTGGGAGATTGGCAACTGCGGGTGGAGCAGACGACGACGACGTCATAGCCTGCACTACACCGAAGGGAGACACGCCGTTCGGCTCTGCACACCAGCGGAGGCGGCGGCGGCCACACTGTCAGCAGCGACCACCTCTACAGCACACGCACCTGCAGCAGAGACCACCCCCAGCAGCGGCGACTGCACCTGCAGCAGCGACCAGACCAGCAGCGGCGACTGCACCTGCAGCAGCGACCACCCCAGCAGCAGCGACTGCACCCGCAGCAGCACCAGCAGCAGCGACTGCACCCGCAGCAGCGACCAATCCAGCAGCGGCGACTGCACCTGCAGCAGCGACCAATCCAGCAGCGACTGCACCTGCAGCAACCAAACGTGCAGCAGCAGCAACCAAACCTGCTCCAGCGACCGGATCTGCAGCAGCGTCCAGACCGGCGGCAACCGCAGCAGCAACACCCTGCCGGCACGGACAGCAGCAGCAGCAGCAGCAGCAAGGCCCAGCGTCCTCCTCACCGACCTCTGGGTGGAAAGGAGGCAAGAAGATCACGCGTAAGGACGAGGACTATTACCAGTCCATCCAAAAGAACATGGACTACACTGATCGAGCCTGTCTCAGCCGGACCACTTGGCGCAGATCGAGGCGAGGGTCATCACCCTGATCACCAAGGACCTGAAGACCAAGAAACTGATCGGCGTCCTCAGGAGGCGTTCGAGGAGGGACGAAGACGAAGATCAGAGCCAGGGCCGTAGCGAGGAGAAGCAACACCACGTGGGACGTCCTGCTCGGCTCCGGCCGAGAAGCCGCGAACTTCAATCGGCGTGGTTCTGGAAACCAAAACGCTCCAGTTCCACACGACATGGGCACGAAGAAGGTGAAAATCACGCTGCACGGCGTCCCCATGGACATTGATGAAGATCACGTCGGCGCCTTCGTGCAATATGGAAGGGTGGCCGAAGTCTCCCTCGCGGTCGAGCAGGATTCTACGGAAGATGACCCTCTGCAGGTGACCCTGGACAAGGAAAACATCGCAAGATCCCCAACATCCTCACCTGCAGGGGTCGCGCCATCTTCGTCATCGTAGAAGGCAGGAAGCCGTGCTGTTGGTTCATGGGTCATGGATGGCTGCAAAGCGTGCCCAACCAAGAATCCGGCCTCAAAGGCCCAACCAGCCCAACCGGTCAAGGCACCAGCGGCGCAGGAGAAGGATGGGCAGTGAAAACAAGCACAACCTACGCAGTTCCCGTGACCACAAGAAACTTGGCGAATGGCAGCAGGCCAGGAAGAAAGCCAAAACCTTCCCCGGACAACGTGCCGCCACCTGTCAAGACGCCTGCCAAGCAGGACCCGGTGGGGCTGTCGACTCCCGGCCAAACCCGAGGAGTCCCCGGCGAAGGCGCCGGCAAAACCAAAAGGAGGTGTCTCTCCCAAACAGAGGAAGGCAAGAAGTCCTTCCCCCCAGCAAATGGAAGTACAAAGGACACCTCCTGGAAACGGGAGAGAGGAAGAGGCAGAGGAGCACAACAACACAAAGGCCAGAGAAGGAGCCGGAGCAACGAAAGGAGGCCGCGAGCCGAAAAATGCAGCTCTACTGCGTCTCCTTGGTTAAACAGACTTATGCACTAAAGGTAAGAAGTCTTCCTTCATCCCCGCAAAAGCCTCCCAGTCCCCAGTCTTTAAATTCATCTCCTGAAAATCATGTGTGTACTTTAACCCCCACTCCCTCCCCTCCCTCCTATGTCCACTCCCCCGGCAAAAAAGAAAAAAGCCCTGCCCCAAGGGAAGCACTCCTAAAGTGAGTGAGGACGTTGCCTCTGAGTGGTCATCTCAGAGGCGAAAACCTTAAAGCCCCCGCTGAAGCTGACTTTATGGAGGGCAAACCAGTTGAAGATCCTAGAAACTTTTCCCTGTGCTTCAGGTGTCATCACCCCCAAGTAGTGAACACCGGTGGTAACCCGAGGGTCTGGGATCACATCCACGAAGCAAAGAGACATTTTGCAAAAGTTACCATGGTTCAGCACAACACACCTGAACTCAAAAAATGGAAAAAAATTGTTCGGGGAGGTCCTCTGCTTTACTCCACCCCAGTCTCTATAGGGTAGTGAAACTAACATGTTCCCACAGACGTTGGCGGCATTGTCCTAGACGGACGGATTACGTCCGATGTAGGAACGGGTTCCCTAGGACAGTCCGTCGGGGTCCTATCTGCTAGGGATTTCCGTCCCGTATGTGACTAGTATTTTTGTTGCATGTTTTTGTTGTTTTTCCTTTTCAGAACTAAATCATGTCTATTAAGATAGCCAGCATAAATGCGAATGGCCTGAGGGATCGGGGTAAGGCGGCTCGCCTGCTTCGTGACCTCTTGTCGTTCGGCGTGGATGTGGCCGCGATCCAAGAGACTCACTTTGTTTGCGAAGTCGACTCGTGTGTGCTGTCTAACGACTATGTCGTCTATTCAGCATATGGGAGCCGGCATGCCAGAGGTGTTTCTTTGCTGGTCAAGCGTACCCTGGATGCGAGGATCGACCTTGTCCATGTCGGTGCCGAGGGCCGGCTGATCGTGGCAGATATTGCAGTGAAAAGCAAATCGTTCCGGCTGATTGCGGTTTATGCGCCCAATGTCCAAGGTGAGCGTGTCTCTTTCTTTCGGCTGTTGGAGCCCTTCATGGTGCATTCAACACGGCTAATCTTAGTTGGGGACTGGAATGCCGTCCTAACCCCCAAATGGGATAGAGGAAGGGGCGCTAGCGGGAGGAGTGGTGATCGTAGCCTGGTCGATCTGATCGGCGAATTTGGTCTCGTCGATAGATACCGGGTCGATCATCCGGATGGGAGCATGTGGACGTGGACGCATAGTTGGCCTTCTACCCGGGTATCCGCGTACCTGGATAGGATGTTAGTCAGAGAAGCCGACACAGACTTCTTAGAATGTCCAACGTTCCACTGGTTAGGCTACTCGGACCACAAACTCGTTTGTGCCCGGGTGGTGCTAGACTTCTAGGCCTAGGTTGGCTGGTTATTGGAAGTTCAATCAGTCCTTATTGGACAGACGGACTTCGCACCAGCTGACAAAACTAGTTCAGCGGGAATTAACTGGGCGAGTTTAAGGCCAGAGTAGGTGGTGGGTTAACCTTAAGGACACCATTAGGTCTTTTGCCACCAAATATAGCCAGCGGCTCAACCTAGATAAGGCTGCGGAGGCAAAGACACTTAGTGCTAATTTCGCCCGCGGAGGCTGTGGGGATCCCTAGAGATAGCCTTAGACAGGGAGGCCCTGAGCGTCTGGACTAGCGGGCGCGCCACATGGGTCAGGTAATTAGGCCAAGTTAAGCAAGATGTGTCTTCCGAAGCTGTGGAACATGGGCGCAGAACTGCGCAAGGTTGTACCCGCCAGTTTAGGATCGGCACATTCGAGAGGTACGCGACCCGGAGGGAGATTCCCAGCGGTCCACCAACGACATGTGCGAGGCGTTCCGGCAGCATTTGAACACCGATTTACCAAGGAGCCTTCCGGACTCCGTGGACGAGGAGTTTCGCAGCTATTTGGCTGACTTTCCTTGTGGCTTTTGCCGGCTGAAGCGCGAAGGCGAAGGGGAGATTAAGGAGGACGAAATCTACGTGGCTTTGAAGAAGGTCGGCAGAGGCAAGTCTGCCAGGCTTGGATGGTTTGCCCTATGAAATGTACTTGAGGATGTCGCACCTTTTTTGTCCCGCTCTTGGCTGTCGTGTTCAACCACTGGTTTTGCAGGGTCCATCCCCGGTCGGATCACCAGGGGCGTGATCACGCTGTTGAAAAGAAGGTTGGGAGGGAACTAGATGATTATAGGCCCATAACTCTGCTAAACACAGAGTTAAAGATTTTGGCCAAGATCCTGACGAATCGCTTGCAGCCAGTTGCCGAGTCTCTGTTGGGACCGGATCAGACTTGTTCTAGAAGGACGAACAATTCAGAGCAACCTGCACTTGATTCGCACGATCGTAGAGGGTGTAGAAGACGACGATGAGGCCGCGCTGATCAATTTGGATCAGTCCAAGGCATTTGATAGATTGACCATGGCTACCTGGCTGTTGTCCTGCAGGCCGCCGGATTCAAACCCGACTTCAGCCGCTGGATTAGCTTCGTATCGCTCCCAAGGCTGTGGTACAGGTGAACGGGAAGCTGTCGGGCGCTTTCGCGCTGTCTAGGTCGGTCCGACAGGGTTGTCCACTGTCTTCTCCTTTACGTCCTGGCGTTGGAGCCCCTCCTTCGCCGGCTAAGGGACGAGACGGGTCCGGTCCTACGTGGAATCGCAGTTCCTGGCGGAGCTCGAGCCAGGGTTTCCCGCAATGCCGATGACGTAACGACCTTTAAAGTCCTCCTGCAGGGACATAGAGGCGGCACAGCAGGCGCTTGTACGGTACGAGAAGGTGACAGGGGCCAGAATTAACTGCGACAGAAGTCTTCCGGCTTGCGTTAGGCGCTTGAAGGGTGTTTCCCTCCCCGGGGCCCCTTCGACTTGGACGGACGGGCCGGTCAAGCTCCTCGGAGTTTGGTTTGGTCCGGACTTACAGTTGTGGAGAAACCGGTCTGAAGTACTGGCAAAGGTCGGCGCGTCGGTCAAGGTTTGGCGTCGACGGGGTCTCTCCGTGAAGGCTTAAGGAGGTGTGCAACACGACACCTCTTCTCCCCATGATCCTTTACCGGCCAGTACTTCCCCTTGCACACGATCATGAGAAGGCGCTCGAGTTGCCAGTTATTCTCTCGTTTCAGGAGAGGACGCAAACACATGGTCGGCGGAGTCTGTTGCCTGTCCGTGTCAAGGGGGTCTGGGGATGCCACATTTGAGGAGCCACGCCGTGCTCGCTTCGAGGTTGGCATTTCTGCAAGGCGCAGCGTTGAGGAAGATCGGTTACTGGTGGGTAGTGGAGGGACATGTTCCCTTGCCTTACCATCGCTCCCCCTGACCCTATGGCTGACCGTCAGGCCTTGGGTGCGACCGAAATTCCTGCTCGAATGTCTGGCGGCCTTACAGGCCATTCCACGGTCCAGTGACCTTTCAACAGCCTAGGAAACTCTTCTATCAGGGATTAGTGGAGGTAAGCGAAGGACAAGCCGTGATAAGCTCGGCATGTCGAGTGAGCACGCTCTCATTGGTCTTGGGGCGCCAGGTGCGGACTGGCTCAGCAACTCTGAGTTTTCTCTCACCTGGCGATTGGCTCTCCGGGAATGGTTTAGTCGCTCAATGATGCTGTTTGCAATGGGCCTGGCGGATTTGCTGATTGTGAACGTCCTGAATTACGACGTCGGCGCACGCCTTCTTCCATTGTTCGCGTGGGTGCTCGCCCGTTAGGCGCGTGTGTCGGCGAGCGGACTGCTCGTATCTCGCCGCGGGAGCTTGTGCTCATTGATCGCGCATACGCTGTGGACAATGTGTCGCCCTGCATCAGGTGTGAAGCGGATGGTGTTTCTGTCGTTACCGCCACGGCTAGAATGGCGGATTTGGATGACGCGTCTGGAGGAAGTCTTGCGGTAGCTCGCCTTGGATCAGGATCTAATCTGATATTTTGAGCACCAGCTCAAAATGGAAGATTAGAACTGGAACGGAAACGGTTGCACCCGACAGACTTTAGCAAAAGGTGTGATATATGCAGCGAGCCTGGTTCGTGTGACCGGGGCTAGCCTTGGATTTTCTTTTTTAGTTCTGCCAAGTCACATCGGGGTGGATTCTCCGGCCCCCTCCCGCGGTTAAGGTTAGCTTTCTTTTGCATACCCAGTTAATGTGATAACGTATTTGTCCTAGCCTGTTCCCGGCTCCATTGCTTTTGTTATGATCCAGTTCGAGATTCCCACTGACCATTGTTATTTTGCTCTATACTGGCTGGCCAGCCTTATATATTCTGAACGTTAACTTATTTTTGTACCCAGCTTCTCCTATCTCCTTAGAAAGAGAGCGGCTTGATTTTGTCTCTACAGGCAGAATACAAGTGCCCTTTAATTACGAGGGTGTTTGGGTCTTACTAACATTTTACAAATATTCATTTGAAATTGTTTTTTGTTTTGGGATTTTTTTGTTTCTTCATAATTCTCCCCATCATATCATCTCATGTACAAATGTTAAAATCTATTTTTGTACTATACTGTAAATAGTCACAAATTTTATGTACAAATTTTTAAAATCTATTTTTGTAAATAATCAAATTTTTATGCACATCTGGGGCGTTTTTGTGGTGTCCCCGCATATTTTTGATATTTTTGGTGCTGTATAAGTATGAGTGTTGATGGACAAATTCTTATGGTGAATGAGAATCATTGCATGTATGTATGGGTCGTGAATCTGATTAGCTAGGTATAGGATATAGTAACCGAAGACCACCCCAAGTTTTGTTCCCCTCCCACCTTTCGGTCTTTGTGCCATAATTCATGTAAAAATGAATAAATAAAACCAGCCACTTCCCCCCCCCAGACTTTTGTTTGTGTGGATTTTGTGTTGTGGGTTTTTTAGTGGAGCATTTGTTCCTCCGTGTTATTTGTTCGCACTCTGTCTCTCGGACATTACTGTTTTCCAGCCCGAGTTTATTGTTCGGGCCAGCGTAAAAGTAGTGTTCTTCGGAACGCGAAACACCGGGAAGCAGTTGTCCACCTCGTGGTACGGCCACGGCCTAGCCACTTCCCCCTGTTCGTTGGAAGAGCCTAGTGGAGTAGTTGTTCCGCAGTGATATCTTGCTCGCACTTTGTCTCTTGGACAACTGATTTCCAGCCCGAGTTCATTGCTCGGGCTAGCGTAAAGTAGCGGTTTCTGAAACGCGAAACACCGGAAAGGGTTGTCTGCAGATCGGTCACTTTTGTGGCATGGCCACAGAAGGACCGGGGAGTCGGCACTCCCACCAGCCGGCGTCGGTGGGAGACCGCAACTGTGTGACGCAGACGACGACGACGTCATAGCCCGCACCATGACCGAGTGGAGAGCATGCTACCCGGCTCCCCCACCAGCGGAGGCGGCGGCGGCCACACTGTCAGCAGCGACCGGACCAGCAGCGGCGACTGCACCTGCAGCAGAGACCACCCCAGCAGCGGCGACTGCACCTGCAGCAGCGACCAGACCAGCAGCGGCGACTGCACCTGCAGCAGCACCCCCAGCAGCGGCGACTGCACCTGCAGCAGCACCAATCCAGCAGCGGCGACTGCACCTGCAGCAGCGACCAATCCAGCAGCGACTGCACCTGCAGCAGCAACCAACCGTGCAGCAGCAGCAGCAACCAGACCTGCTCCAGCGACCGGATCTGCAGCAGCGTCCAGACCGGCGGCAACTGCAGCAGCAACACCCCCACCGGCACGGACAGCAGCAGCAGCAGCAGCAGCAGCAGCACCAGCGTCCCCCTTACCCTCGACCTCTGGGTGGAAAGGAGGCAAGAAGATCACGCGGAAAGACGAGGACTATTACCAGTCCATCCAAAAGGATTACGCGGAATACATCAGGGGGACGGAGCTCGTCTCGAAGCCGGACCAATTGGCGCAGATCGAGGCGAGAGTCATCACCCTGATCACCAAGGACCTGAAGACCAAGAAACTCGTCGGCGTCCCCAGGGATACGTTCGAGGAGGGACTGCAGACACTGAAGATCAGAGCCAGGGCCGTAGCGAGGAGAAGCAACACCACGTGGGACGTCCTGCTCGGCTCCGCCGAAGAAGCCAAGAACTTGATCGGCGTGGTTCTGGAGACCAAAACGCTCCAGTTCCACACGGAGTACATGGGCACGAAGAAGGTGAAAATCACGCTGCACGGCGTCCCCATGGACATTGCTGAGGACCACGTGGGCGCCTTCTTCGTCCAATATGGAAGGGTGGCCGAAGTCTCCTCGCTGCGGTCGAAAGCAGGATTCCTCACGGGAGACATGACCCTGCAGGTGACCCTGGACAAGGAAAACATCGCCAAAATCCCCAACATCCTCACCTGCAGGGGTCGTGCCATCTTCGTCATCGTGGAAGGCAGGAAGCCGTGCTGTTGGGTCTGCGGGTCGGCGGAGCACGTGGCAAAAGCGTGCCCAACCAAGAATCCGGCCTCAAAGGCCCAACCAGCCCTAACCAGTCAAGCGGCAACCGGCGGCACAGGCGAAGGATGGCGCAAAACAAGCACAACCCACACAGTCTCCCGTGAGCAACAAAGACGGCGAATGGCAGGTGGTGGCCAGGAAGAAAGCCAAAAAACCTTCCCCGGACAATGTGCCGCCACCTGTCAAGACGCCTGCCAAGCAGACCCCGGTGGGGCTGTCGACTCCTACCAAACCTAAGGAGTCCCCGGCGAAGGCGCCGGCAAAACCAAAGGAGGTGTCTCCTCCCAAACAGAGGAAGGCAAGAAGTCCTTCCCCCCAGCAAATGGAAGTACAAAGGACACCCTCCCTGAAACGTGGGAGAGAGGAAGAGGCAGAGGAGCAGCACAACAACACAAAGGCCAGGAGAAGGAGCCGGAGCAACGAAAGGAGGCCGCGAGCCGAAAAATGCAGCTCTCTACCAGTGTCTCCGGTTAAACAGACTTATGCACTAAAGGTAAGAAGTCTTCCTTCATCCC
This sequence comes from Ascarosepion bandense, assembly GCA_037127315.1. Taxonomy (NCBI): domain Eukaryota; kingdom Metazoa; phylum Mollusca; class Cephalopoda; order Sepiida; family Sepiidae; genus Ascarosepion; species Ascarosepion bandense. The sequence continues at coordinate 5,900 of JBBBDQ010027376.1, read as the reverse complement.
CGCAAAAAGCCTCCCAGTCCCCAGTCTTTAAACTGACCCCCCTGAAATCTTGTGCTTTAACCCCCACTCCCTCCCCTCCTCCTCTGTCCACTCCCTCTCGGGCAAAAAAGAAAAAAGCCCTGCCCCAAGGGGAAACACTCCTTAAAGTGAGTGAGGACGTTGCCTCTGAGTGGTCATCTCAGAGGCGAAAACTCTTAAAGCCCCTGCTGAGGCTGACCTCAGTGGAGGGCAAGAACACTGAAAATCCCAGAAACTTTCCCCAGGCCCCAGGTGTCATCACCCTGGTGAGGAACACCGGTGGCAACCTGAGGGTCTGGGACCACATCCACGAAGCAAAAAGACACTTTTCGCAAATAACTATGGTTCAGCACAACACACCTGAACTCAAAAAAATGGAAAAAAATTGTTCGGGGAGGTCCCCTGTTTTACTCCACCCCAGTCTCTATAGGGTAGTGAAACTAACATACCCCACGGACGTTGGCGGCATTGTCCTAGACGGACGGATTACGTCCGATGTAGGAACGGGTTCCCTAGGACAGTCCGTCGGGGTCCTATCTGCTAGGGATTTCCGTCCCGTATGTGACTAGTACTTTTGTTGCATGTTTTTGTTGTTTTTTCCTTTTCAGAACTAAATCATGTCTATTAAGATAGCCAGCTTAAATGCGAATGGCCTGAGGGATCGGGGTAAGGCGGCTCGCCTGCTTCGTGACCTCTTGTCGTTCGGCGTGGATGTGGCCGCGATCCAAGAGACACTTTGTTTGCGAAGTCGACTCGTGTGTGCTGTCTAACGACTATGTCGTCTATTCAGCATATGGGAGCCGGCATGCCAGAGGTGTTTCTTTGCTGGTCAAGCGTACCCTGGATGCGAGGATCGACCTTGTCCATGTCGGTGCCGAGGGCCGGCTGATCGTGGCAGATATTGCAGTGAAAAGCAAGTCGTTCCGGCTGATTGCGGTTTATGCGCCCAATGTCCCAGGTGAGCGTGTCTCTTTCTTTCGGCTGTTGGAGCCCTTCATGGTGCATTCAACACGGCTAATCTTAGTTGGGGACTGGAATGCCGTCCTAACCCCCAAATGGGATAGAGGAAGGGGCGCTAGCGGGTGGAGTGGTGATCGTAGCCTGGTTGATCTGATCGGCGAATTTGGTCTCGTCGATAGATACCGGGTCGATCATCCGGATGGGAGCATGTGGACGTGGACGCATAGTTGGCCTTCTACCCGGGTATCCGCGTACCTGGATAGGATGTTAGTCAGAGAAGCCGACATAGACTTCTTAGAATGTCCAACGTTCCACTGGTTAGGCTACTCGGACCACAAACTCGTTTGTGCCCGGGTGGTGTTAGACTTTAGGCCTAGGTTGGCTGGTTATTGGAAGTTCAATCAGTCCTTATTGGACAGGCGGGACTTTCGTGACCAGCTGACAAAACTAGTTCAGCGGGAATTAACTGGGCGAGTCATTGGGAGTAGGTGGTGGGTTAACCTTAAGGACACCATTAGGTCTTTCGCCACCAAATATAGCCAGCGGCTCAACCTAGATAAGGCTGCGGAGGCAAAGACACTTAGTGCTAATTTCGCCCGGGCAGAGGCTGGTGGGGATCCCCTAGAGATAGCCTTAGCCAGGGAGGCCCTGGAGCGTTCGACTAGCGGGCGCTACATGGGTCGAATGATGGGGCTAAGTTAAGCAAGATGTCTTCCGAAGCTGTAGAGCATGGGCGCAGAACTGCGCAAGGAAGAAATTCGCCGAGCCGGCGACCGGTACATTCGAGAGGTACGCGACCCGGAGGGACATCTCCTGGGTCCACCAACGACATGTGCGAGGCGTTCCGGCAACATTTCGAACCGATTTACCAAGGAGCCTGGACTCCGTGACGAGGAGTTTCGCAGCTATTTGGCTGACTTTCCCCCGGCTTTTGCCGGCTGAAGCGGCTAGCTGCGAAGGAGATTACGGAGGACGAAATCTACGTGGCTTTGAAGAAGGTCGGCGAAGGCAAAAAGTCGCCAGGCTTGGATGGTTCCGCCTATGAAATGTACTTGAGGATGTCGCACCTTTTTGTCCCGCTCTTGGCTGTCGTGTTCAACCACTGGTTTCGGCAGGGGTCCATCTGATCGGATCACCGGAGGCGTGATCACGCTGTTGAAAAAAGGCAAGAAGGTTGGAGGGAACTAGATGATTACAGGCCCATGCTCTGCTAAACACAGAGTTAAAGATTTTGGCCAAGATCCTGACGAATCGCTTGCAGCTAGTTGCCGAGTCTCTGTTGGGACCGGATCAGACTTGTTCTGTGAAGGGACGAACAATTCAGAGCAACCTGCACTTGATTCGCACGATCGTAGAGGGTGTGAAAGACGACGATGAGGCCGCGCTGATCAATTTGGATCAGTCCAAGGCATTTGATAAGTTGACCATGGCTACTGGCTGCTGTCCTGCGAGCCGGCCGCCGGATTCAAACCCGACTTCAGCCGCTGGATTAGCCCTTCTGTATCGCTCCCCAAGGCTGTGGTACAGGTGAACGGGAAGCTGTCGGGCGCTTTCGCGCTGTCTAGGTCGGTCCGACAGGGTTGTCCACTGTCTTCTCAACCCCCGTCCTGGCGTTGGAGCCCCTCCTTCGCCGGCTAAGGGACGAGACGGGCAGTCGGTCCTACGTGGATCGCAGTCCCTGGCGGAGCTCGGAGCGGGGTTTCCGCGTACGCCGATGACGTAACGACCTTTGTGTCCTCCGCGGGGACATAGAAGACGGTACAGCAGGCGCTGTACGGTACGAGAAGGTGACAGGGCCAGAATTAACTGCGACAAGTCTTCCGGCTTGCGGTTAGGCGCCCGGAAGGGTGTTTCCACTCCCGGGGCCCTTCGACTGGACGGACAGGCCGGTCGGCTCCTCGGAGTTTGGTTCGGTCGGACTTACAGTTGGAGAAAAACTGGTCTGAAGTACTGGCAAAGGTCGGCGCGTCGGTCAAGGTTTGGCGTCGACGGGGTCTCTCCGTGAAGGAGCTTGGCGGAGGTGTGCAACACATACCTCTTTCCCATGATCCTTTACCGTGTCAGTACTTCCCCTTTGTGACGATCATGAGAGAAAGGCGCTCCGTGTTTGCTATTCTCCTGCCTGTGGAGGGGACACAAACACATGGTCGACAAAGGAGTCTGTTGCCTCCGTCCGTGTCAAGGGGTCTGGGGATGCCACACTTGAGGAGCCACGTGCTCGCTTCGAGGTTGGCATTTCTCAGGCCGCGTTGGAGGATCGGTTGCTTGCAGGGGTAGTGAGGGACATGTTCCTTGCCTTACCATCGCTCCCCCGACCCCTATGGCTGACCGTCAGGCCTTGGGTGCGACCGAAAATTCCTGCTCGAATGTCTGGCAACTGAGCCATTCCACGGTCCAGTGACCTTTCACAGCCTAGGAAACTCTTCTATCAGGGATTAGTGGAGGGTGCCGTGAAGGATAAGCTGTGGAGTAAGCTCGGCATGTCGAGAGTGAGTGCACCGCTCTCATTGGTCTTGTAGCGCGGGTGCGGATTGGCTCAGCAACTCTGAGTTCTCTCGGCGCGGTGTCGGAGATGGTTTTGTCGCTCGTGTGACGTTTCGCAATGGGCCTGGCGGATTTGCCAGATTGTGAACGTTGCAACCTTGGAGATTAAGGAGACGTCGGCGCACGCCTTCTTCCATTGTTCGCGCGTTCGCCCGTTGTGGGCGCGTGTCGGCGAGTTGACTGCTCGTATCTCGCCGCGGGAGCTTGTACTCATTGATCGCGCATACGCGCTGTGGACAATGTGTCGCCCCCGTACTCTGGTGTGAAGCGGATGGTGTTTCTGTCGCTACTGGCCACGGCTAGAATGAGTGATTTGGATGACGCGTCTGGAGGGAAGTCTTGCGGGGAGGTCGTCTTTCGGATCAGGATCTAATCAATCTTTTTGAGCACCAGCTCCAAAATGAAGATTAGAACTGAACGAAACGGCTGCAACAGACTTTAGCAAAGGTGGATATATGCAGCGAGCCTGGTTCGTGTGACCGGGGCTAGCCTTGATTTTCTTTTTTAGTTCTGCCAAGTCACATCGGGGTGGATTCCTCTGGGGCCTCCGCGGTTAAGGTTAGCTTTCTTTTGTATACCTAGTTAATGTGAGTGAATGTATTTGTCCTAGCCTGTTCCAGCTCCATTGCTTTTGTTATGATCCAGTTCGAGATTCCACTGACCATTGTTATTTTGCCCCGTTTTATTCTCGGCTGGGTCAGCCTTATATATTCTCAGTGGCGTTATTTTTGTACCCAGCTTCTCCATTCCCCTTAGAAAAGGAGCGTCTTGATTTTGTCTCTACAGGCAGAGATACAGTGGCCTCTTTAATTACGAGGGTGTGTTTGGGTCTTACTAACATTTTGTATAAATATTATTTAATTGTTTTTTGTTTTGGGGATTTTTTGTTTCTTCATACCCCTCCCCATCATATCATCTCATGTACAAATGTTAAATCTATTTTTTTGTACTATAATTGTAAATAGTCACAAATTTTTATGTACAAATTTTAAAATCTATTTTTGTAAATAATCACAAATTTTTATGTACATTTGGGGCGTTTGTAGGTCACCAGTATGTTTTTGCGATATTTTGGTGCTAGATAAGTATGAGTGTTGATGGACAAATTCTTATGGTGAATGAGAATCATTTATAACGTATGTGTGGGTCCGTGAATCATTAGGTATAGGATATAGTAACTGAAGACCACCCCAAGTTTTGTTCCCCCTCCCACCTTTCGGCCTTGTGCCATAATTCATGTAAAAATGAATAAATAAAACCAGCCACTTCCCCCAGACTTTTGTTTGTGTGGATTTTGTGTTGGGAGCTTAGTGGAGCATTTGTTCCTCCGTGTTATTTGTTCGCACTCTGTCTCTCGGACATACTGTTTTCTAGCCAGGTTTGCTCGGGCCAGCGTAAAAGTAGTGTTCTTCGGAACGCGAAACACCGGGAAGCAGTTGTCACCTCGTGGCATAGCCGCGGCCTAGCCACTTCCCCCCTGTTCGTTGGAAGAGCCTAGTGGAGTAGTTGTTCCGCAGTGATATCTGCTCGCGCGCGCTCTAGCCGGACAACTGATTTCCAGCCCGGTTTCATTGCTCGGGCCAGCGTAAAGTAGCGGTTTCCTCGAAAACGCGAAACACCGGAAGAAGTTGTCCGGTGATCGGTCCTTTTGTGGCATGGCCACAGAAGGACCGGGGGAAGTCGGCACTCCCGCCACGGCGTCGGTGGGGAGACTGCGCTGTGTGACGCAGACGACGACGACGTCATAGCCCGCACCATGACCGAGTGGGAGAGCATGCTGTTCGGCTCCCCCACACCAGCGGAGGCGGCGGCGGCCACACTGTCAGCAGCGACGAGACCAGCAGCAGCGACTGCACCTGCAGCAGAACCACCCCAGCAGCGGCGACTGCACCTGCAGCAGCGACCAGACCAGCAGCGGCGACTGCACCTGCAGCAGCGACCACCCCAGCAGCGGCGACTGCACCTGCAGCAGCGACCAATCCAGCAGCAGCGACTGCACCTGCAGCAGCGACCAATCCAGCAGCGGCGACTGCACCTGCAGCAGCAACCAAACGTGCAGCAGCAGCAGCAACCAGACCTGCTCCAGCGACCGGATCTGCAGCAGCGTCCAGACCGGCGGCAACTGCAGCAGCAACACCCCCACCGGCACGGACAGCAGCAGCAGCAGCAGCAGCAGCAGCACCAGCGTCCCCCTTACCCTCGACCTCTGGGTGGAAAGGAGGCAAGAAGATCACGCGGAAAGACGAGGACTATTACCAGTCCATCCAAAAGGATTACGCGGAATACATCAGGGGGACGGAGCTCGTCTCGAAGCCGGACCAATTGGCGCAGATCGAGGCGAGAGTCATCACCCTGATCACCAAGGACCTGAAGACCAA